>JAQFYE010000029.1:0-76925 GCA_034694305.1 Protaphorura glebata
TTTTCTGTTAAAAAGAGAATTTCTCCTGTTATCTTCTTCCTCTCCTTCTCCTTCAATTCAATTCTCCAAATTTTTATAAATCCCATGAAACCACCGATTTATATGATCTCATCTTTCAACGGACCGTGGACGGGTTAATCCTTTTCTATTCTAACCCCAAAGAGACCAGTCATGCCAGAAGGCATGGAATCATATCCCATTCCCATAAATGGAAGAGAAAAGGAGAATAATATGAACTGCTTAGTTGCTTACAACTGCTAACGCTAAGTAAGTAAGTCTTAAACTAAGCACCGTAAAAGATATGATCCAATTCATTCAAATTCACCGGATGAGGTTCACATTACATGAGTTGGGAGCACATTTACAGACATTACGGAACCCCGAACAACCCCTTCCTTCCATTCCATCATCATCTTATTCATGCTCAAGTGAACCAATTCGTACACAATTAAATCATATTTGTAATGTACTAAAGTCTATGTCCATACCATATATACATGTGTACATACATGCAGAGTAGAGCACAATGCTTTCATTCACTCCAGTCAGCCAAACATAAGTAAGTACCGACCGACCGAACCGAACCAACCAACCCGAATTGTATTTTTCGACGGGTAGTTAGAACTTTATACGAGGAAAATATGAGGCACTTCAAATTCCAATTTGTGAGATTTCACCAAATCCCTACGGTTCTACGTCTTCCGCTTCTCATTTCATCAATTTAAGTTGAAAAACCCTAAATTCCGTTCATTTCCTTTCTCCGTTGAACTAAAAAGGGTTAGATTTCAAAAACGGTTAATGAGAATGAAAAGGCTTCGTTCCTCTGAACTGAATGGATTCTTAAAACTCTTCATCCCGCCCTCCTCTAATATCATTAATCGAAACTTAAGTGTTGATATCATGTTACACGAATTAATTCCATTCAAACAATTTAAACTCCTTCTGTCACTCAACAGACAGACGTACACAGGAACTTTCAATCCGTTTTTTTCTTTCTTCCTTCCTTCATCCCTTCAACAAACCGACGGAGGCAGACTAAGCTTTGTCCCTGAGGAAAAGAACCCGAGTTCAACTGTTCCTCAGGGAATCAGTGGAATATCAGTTAGGTCACCCACATGACAGTTAAGCACTAAATTCTTCTCTCTACCCTTCTAATCTTTTATGTATAATGTCGTATCTCGTATCACATGTCATACAAGAAGACCACGAACACGGGATCATGATGAATAATTGTTAAGTCGGCAGGCGTATGTGAGTGTGTGATCTGAATCAATATGAGAATAAATTGAAACATCAACCAAGTCCTTAGAGCTACTTTGTAAGCCAATAAACTGGGGTAAACCGTGGAATGCAAATGAACGGTGTACGTTCGTCCACTCCTCACTCGAGATTAGTGGAAAGTCTGGAAAGTTGAAAATGTGAAAATATGTTCCTTCCTTTCCATGTAACCCATGAACGATATGCAGATGAGCAAAAGTTGTAATATTAAAAATAATTGGCTGGTCCAAACCAGATGCTGACTAAGAGTTCGTGTTGTAGAACAATGTGTTGCCGCGTTGTCAACCTGGTAATGATAATTAGTTAAGTCTTTGTAAGTTCCAAAGAAATGGCCAACATTCTTGTTGCGTGTACAAATAAGGCAAGCATCAATTAAACTGATCACTATTTATTTTCCTTGGTGTCTGTCTCAAGTTTGACGGGTAATGTAAAGGAATTCAAGAAATTTTCTTTAACAAATTACAACACTTTCGTCTCCAACAAACATCGTCATTTCGTATAAACTATTCAAACAACCCTGGATTAAATGGTGTGGGTATTCTTTCCTTTGTTGACACCTCGAACATTTGTGCCGTGGAAAATTTTGTAAGAACGTCTCCCATTGCCCCATTGATTCCTGTCCGCGATAACGGGAGTCATGTTTAGAAAACTTGTTTCTCCATATCAAAATCTAGCCGAAGTGAATATTGACGTACGTAATACTGATCAACAGAGACGTGGAGATTACAAGAACTCATAAGCTCTTCGTTTCACTCTTCTTATATTTTCGCCGCGCATTGACTGCTAATAAGGCAGGAGAATGAAGTGACACGAGACGAAAAAGACTTGGAGTTGTCAGTGAATATAAACTGTAATAAATTCGTTTGACTAATAATGCGAAGAGGCGCCTTCATGCTTCCTATTCTCACTCACTCAGTTCGGACGATGGAACGAGTGGATGAATGCTAAATAACCAATGTCCTTATACCTAATTGCTGTTCTCATCCATTGTACTACTCAATTCTCTTTTTTAACAACGTTCAACAAGTTGACTCCTAACGCTATTACATTATACCGTCATTGTCGTCGTCGTCGTCCAAGAAGAAATGGAGACCATACGCAAGGCGACACTCCATTCTCACTAGGTAGTCGTAGTCGTACGAGTAGTAGTACTTACAATAAATCTGTACATTAATAATGGCGTTGAATTAATTTATGCACTTCAACTCCAATGACTGAATCTGTAAAAACAAGAGTGGGTTGGGCTTCTACTGCCATGGCACAGTCTCTTGTACGTGGAATAGAATCACCCTATCCATATTCATTGTTTATTTAACCAGCTAACCAAACTTCCATCTACACCGAACTTGGTCAACCAGTCGTTCATTCTACAGAAAATTACACCGTTCAAAACTTCAAGAATATACCTATGAGAGTCTGAAAATTCACAACATTTTCAAAAATCATATAACCAGACAACCAGTACTTCAGTCTAACCCGGGGTGCACCCATCCGATAACTTTCTCCACCAAGTGACATGGAGAAAGCAGGTCGAAAATATCTGACTTCAAATACAAAATCTGTCCAAATATTCATTTGTCCATACATATCGATGACTAATTGAAGTAACCCGATTTTTGGAATAAAAAGTTCTAATCCGGTTTAATTGCATAAAAATCCGTCGCCCAACAGAACTCATACTCATAGCTATTCAAGTATTTGACAAATTGTGGTTCCTCCTGATTCCCAAAGCCCAATGTCCCATATGAAATACAACACATGACCATTATTAGCGCGCAATTTTCTCCGGAAAGCTAAACCCCGGGTACAATAAGGAAACGCGTGCAGGGCGCCAGGCAGGTTCCTCACAAAATTAAATGAGGCATTATTCCACATACATAGAAGACCATAAGGAGATTTGTGACTAAACGACAAAATCGTCATCATCGGCACATAATAAAAAAGTATGACGAGCTGCTAAAAATTACCGCGGTTGTGGCAGTCGTCTTCTCATTCACTAAACTACTAATACCCGGGATTTCCTGGCCTTCCCTCGTGTATTTATACACGATGTAATACAATAATAATAGGGGGAGACTTTTTTTCTTTACTACTCTAGCTATAGAGTAGAAAAAGATCTGTTTCACGTTCACACGACACAACCTCATGTTTTTTGAATGTGGGAAGTTTAGTTTATAAGGAAGCGATTACCAAGAGGGTTTTAAAAAAAGTTTCAAGTAAAACAGTGGAGTGTAGAAAAAAAGATGGTCCATCCAGAACCCAAACAGATACTTGCATCTGGATCCCACTTGCAGTATGCATCCAATGCAATGTGCACTTGACTTCTTTAAAAAAATTAGAAAATGAGTTAGAAGTTTCAAATGGTTTCAATGAACAAAAGTATGTCCAAGTTGAACAATATGAACTTGGTAATTACTTCTTCTCATGTTTTGGACGACACCCCAAACAATTAAAACGAAAGGAAATAATCACTCGGTTGCATCTAAATCTGTACTAGATTCTCTGACCAGAGGAAGTCATAAAATATTTTACAAGACAATCACCGGAAAAAAATTACAGACATTTAATATTCGTTTTCAAATAAACAAATAAAAATATGTTGGGAAAGGGATATTTCTAAAACCGAAAACCTGACACAACTTTCATTCTTAAAATTAAAATACAAACTACTGTTCATATTATGTTTATTCCTAACACTTGAGATAAAGCGGGTGGCCACTGAATGCCAGAATAATTGTGACGAAGTAAAGGAGCTCTAAACCGCCCATCCTTGATCTAAAAAATGCAATAACCCCTATAGGCAATTCTCATTTAAATTAAATGTGCTTGCCCTTTAAAAGGCAACTCCAAAATTCTGACACACAGACAATTTCAATTCAATCATAATCATGAGTCCAGTTAATCAGTACACTATTTATTTTTATTATCATTCTTAACCAGCCCAACCTTACCAAGAAAAACCAGTTCACTTTAGTCATCCAAGCTTGTACTAATGAAGAACATTGGGTCTTAACACCAAAATTATACGGAACTTTACTAAAGGGTTTGAACTTTACTCTGATATTTCCAAACACAAATCATTACAATTTCCAATACTAACTAATTAGAACTCAGGTATACAACAACACAAACATGATCTCTCGTACATTCAAACCAAGAAAAAGCCCGTCTCATTTTTTACCATAAGTCACCACGGACGTTCATACCTGTCATACTTTTCAAACATGAATAAAAAATTTCACAATGCCTGCCTGCCTTGCTTCAACTTATCCCTCCATCAAATAAATTATCATTTGAACTCACTCCTACACACTTTTCAACAAAATTGCTGACAATAAGCAGCAGCAAGCGTGGACCCCGGCAGGAGTTCTAAGATTCTGACTCTCTGGCATAGGCAAAAAGCACCAACAACCAGCATTGTGTTGAATATATTTTTTATCAACCTTCTCATGAACACAACACAGTAACAACAACTATTCCATTGGTAATATTTATGATCCAACCATAATTCAAATTGGGAATTTTCTATAGTACACATTACAAGTACTTGGAGTAATACAATGCAAATAACCTCCGGTGGAACCCCTATATTCACGGCTCAGCAGGGTAACCCATGATTTGTTTAAAAGTCAGAAATTAACTGTTGATTTAGTCGAGTTTCAATATCATCACTAATGCTCAAACATTACATGCAACATTTAGTGACGTGATCAATTTTTCTATTCGAGTGGTGGTGGTTGTGACTCAAAAACTTGCGAAACGATAATAATCGGTTACTTCCCCCGAAAAATAACTAATTTAGTAGATACTACAACTTCCTGTCTAATTTCTTTAAAAAACAGAACTGTTTTTATAATTACTCAGAGATGTCAGAATTTTGCAAGGGGTGGATCCCCTCTGAAATTGTCTTTTGAGAAATCCACACCCACCACCCATGTCTACTTTCACCGGCCGAACGCACCCAAGTCATTCAAATAAAAAACCAAAACGCAAATGCAGCAGGGATGACTCTGTCTAATTTATGAAAAGAGCATTTAGCCGTCATACTTTAGTAAGTAAGCGGACTCCTCCAGTTCCATACGTCCGTATATTGTTCTAAACTCACGACGACTAACTTGAGCAGAAGCAGTAAAGAAATGTCGACGGGTTAAAAGACTGACTACCTAGCCACATAAAAAACTAAAGAGACAAGGACCCGATAAAAGCTTGAACCAGCCCATCTCGTTCATAATAATTATGCAGCCCATCCCTTTCCCATTTCATCTTTGGATGAGACTGAGAGAATAAAAATCAAAATGAGCGACGAGAATTAACCCAGGCAGTAACCAAAACCTAAACTTCAATCCAATCCTTCACTTTTTTAAAACATGATTCGTCTCCGGCTCCCGCGGCTTCCGGAGACCCTAAAAAATTCTACTACAACCCCATTCCCTAACTACCCATTAATTTATTCTTAATCATTTTTCCTCTTGAATGCCCAGACATTCGATGCCCCAGCCCTGACCCGGCTTCAATTACACATAATATTACAATAAAGCTAATGTGATGCGGTCGTAGTAGTCCTCACAAAGGTGTAAACTAGTTTGCTCACCTTCAAATTACTACCAGGGGCCTTTCATTTTATATCACATAATAATCGCCTCCTCCAAATTGATCCAATGAAATGGGTGCAGTCAGATCAGAATTTTAACTTGGTAAATCTCAGGATAAATCTTGTTGAAATGTCCCATGTCATCAATTTGATTAGCCCGGAATTTTAATTGCCAAAAATTGGATTATTCTAATGACTCGTTATTATGAGCGATGTGAATGCAAATTGCTTCATTTTCGATCAAATCTAGTTATGGTAAAATTATTTGACTTTCACTCTCCTGGTTGGCTTTCAAGAGAGATTCTCTAAGATTGAAAAGAACTTTTAATAATTGCTCCCCAGTCAGTCTTTAGCAAAAAACATGTGCGAAATTTACACCAAAATTCAGTTCGATTGTACTCGTGCAACTCACCCCTGAACGTCTGACCACAACCACAAAGTTTTGGAGTATAATGTAAACAAATATTAGGCGTACAATCAATTATTCTAATAACAAGATGAACAATACAGAAATCCGATCAAGCATATGAACTAAAATACAAACGTTCGCTCAATTCATTATCGTTTCCAAAAGTGGGTACTACTAAGAAGAGGAATCAAAACCAAAGGTTCTCTTTTTAAGAAAAAACTCATTGATATGCAAATAGAAACTCGGACTTGGAGTCACACCCCTTTCAGTTAACCCTGCTTACCTGGCTATGAAAGGAACACACATGTGAAAATCAAGATTAGTCCATGGGTTTGAAATACAGAAGCACTCAGCAGAGTCATTAAAACCGGTCCGAAATTCTCGTAATTAGCAATTGTAACCTATAAATTATACGTTGAAGAGAACCAGGAGATAGGGAAGACAGAGAAAAAATTCTAACAACGACTCAAAATTTTGTCAGGCAGAACAAACGATGTTGCTCTTCCCAAGTCTTAAACCATCAACAGTCAACATCATAAAAATAAATGACAGACGAAATGAGTCAATCGTTATTCATTGCTTTAGATCAACTTCAACTCAACTACTACCTCTAAAGTGTCAATAAACTAGAGCGGACGACAGACAGGGGCTATTATCTCAGGGGAAAATAAGACACAAAAAAATACAAGTACATTTTAGCACGGCAGGCAGTATTTGGAATGCGAGCAGTGAATCTCCGTCTTTGTTTTTGTGTGTGTGGGCAAAAATTTTAAACAGCTCGTTGTCTTCAAATTAAACAAGTGACCAAGTTATCTAAAGTACTTTATCTTAATTGGCAAAATATTGAATGAGTACGTAATTAAATATTTGCGTGTGCAAAGTGCTTTTCTCCAGCCAGATGCCTTTTAATTAACCATATGTTGACGAGTTTGATAGGCCCGAGGACGACCTACGAAACATAGATCCGTTAGCGGTTCCAATTAATGACAGATCATATCAAGTTGATAACATTTGCAGCGTCGTTGTCAGAAGAAAATACTTTCGACATATAATTTCAAAATGTGGAACTCAATAGTCAATTCAAAGGATACAGATACGTGTGGTCAAAATTCGACGAATTGGTTTTTGTCAAAATTATCTTCAGTTCACTCCAATTTAATTGAAAATTCACTGAGACTTCAAAACATTATTTTGTTATACTTTATAAAATCCAAAAATTCGGAACTATGTAGACAGATCATTCCATAGTCAATTATGCCTTACAGAGTTACACAAAGTGGATTCGTGATTGTGTGAGTGAAACCAAGCGAAGCATCAAATCAACCTGTCATCGAGCCAAGCCACAAAACCAACCAAGCATCTATCTTCAACAAGAAATAATAATATTCTGTCGTCTGTCTCACTTTTTTTACTTCCAATAATATGAAGTCCGTCGTTTCAACCGTCACGCAGCAACCACTGACCAGTCCAGAAGACCACGACCACTACTATAATACGCTGAGTGAACTACGGCGTGACCACCACTAGGATAGAAAAACTGACCATTACTGTACCAAAAGTCACACCTTATTTAAGTTACAACCTCAGTCAAACAATTACAACGAGCAATGTGCAAACCTGAGAAAAACTGGGTAAATTTTTTCAAAAAATAAACATGCCAAATTAAATCAAATGATCGTCCGTGCGTGAAATGATTCAAAAAAATAAAATAAAAGGCATGTTCTTATGAAGTGCACATATGGAGGGTTCCCACTTTACAAGTAATAAGAAAATCTAGTTTTTATATTGCTTGATTTTATCTATTTTTCAACTACGTACTTTGTTTTTGATTCGGTCTAATCCCTGACTCAACTCCAAAAACGTTCTCTCGAAATTTAAATTGAACTGATCCATAAACCATCGTATAATACACAAAAAATCATCAAAATAATACGGACGTAGGCCTAAATGGTTATAAAGAAATAATTATATAAAATGAGTCTCGTTGATGGTATTATCGAAGTTACCGTCTAAAAAAGTTAAACCTGGCATGTCTGAAGCCTCAGTAAATTAGTTATCTTTTAGATCAGAGACCGAAAGTCGGTGAATCAGTCCAGCACTCCATCCAAGAGTTTACCCGTGCATTGTTAACAGGATATCATAGTTTAGCAATCCACGAAATGGGTTAGAATACAATTTCATTGATATTGGCAAAGGAATTATAACTGAGAACGAATATTCATTGTCGGCGATCCGAATATTTGTCAACAAATTTAATTTGAAATCTAAGTCTTATAATTCAAAATCCTAAATCTTAATTTTGAAGCCAAATGAATTGCGAAACTCGGTACAGTGCAGACAGCTAGAAGTTGGACCATGAAGTGAAATCAGTGAAATGGTAGCAGGAAACCGGATCATCCAGTTCCAGTTTAGTTCAATCATTTGATAAAATGAAGTGTGAGAATCTGAGGTAGGCAAGAGTGGATATAAAATTCGTGGAATAGCACACTACCTGACCAGACTACACCATGTAATATCGCCACGTCCACACCAAATCCCACTGATAAGCATACTTAGAGTTAAGATTGAATAAAAATTATTGTTCTCTTCTTCAATTCGTGAGTGTGTCGTGCGTGGCATGTCACTTGACTATTCTTCTTTGGTGAGAATTACGGCGCATTCAAATAATGTTTTTACTCCAAAAAACAAGAGACAAGGAGGTAAAACCTTCATCTCAGGTGGCCCATCAATCCTATTTTATTTTACCTGTACGAGTAAATCTCTTGAACAAAATACATTTAGGAAGAACATGTCGCAATTGTTACATTCATCTCAATGAAATTCCAACTTACACATCACATTACAATTCCTTTACCATAAGGGTAAATGAAAAAAAGAGCCTCTCCTTCTCAAAATTCCCACTCCTCCTTTGCAGTGTTATTTAATCCATTAATCCCTTATTAAGACAAGACTTAGCATGAAGAATTCAATTCTTTCTACAGTTGAATTATTATTACTCGACCGAATCCCAAGAATATTTTGCAAAAAAATTATTTAAACTGAATAACTACAGTCAACTAATTTTTGTTACATTCCTCGATTCCTCATTCTTACCAAGCCGTGCGGGGGCAGAAGAAAAAAAAGAAAGGACAAAACAAAATGTTCTAACTCGTACCTCCCTGAGAGCCAAACAATCCTCCGCAACATCCTCTTAAAATGGATAATTAAATTGAACCCCCATTCCGTAATCTCTTTAATTTGCATCAAAAGAAGGAAAAATGATTAAAGGGCAATCCAATAGAACTACATACTACGTAAACCAATTTTACTCTTCAAATGTCTGAATGAGTTCCTCCCAGCATAAATCACTCCGAATTTCTATAAAAATTTACCAACCTTTACAATATGGGCAAAATTTATTGATTTTATATGTAATTATGCTTTGACACTGCTACTGCCATTTGCAGATGAGAAATTAGCCGAATAATAGCAGGAAAGCTCCTCAACCAAAAACTTTAATCATTTCCTGACAACATGTGTCCTAAATTAATCCTCTTCCTTTTCTCATCCTAACGAAATCATGACGACCCACAAATCCAGTATTAAATCTACAAATAGTTCCAAACTTCAAATTCTATGATCAAAATGCACATACACGTCTCCTTCACAAAGTCAAGGTCTCACTTATCCATTTTTCACAAATCAATGCAATTTGACAAGATGTATTTAAATACTGCGTATGTACATTCAACAAAACCCCTTTCATTTATTCACAGTAAATTTCATTGCCTCATGCTTATGCATCCCATTAACTCTTAACCGTCAAGAGAATTTTTCTCAAGTTCAGAATTTCATCGACTTACACCTACACCACATAGTCCACCACCAAAATGATGACCTGGTGTGAATTATTGGGTAAACACAAACAGGACCAATATCTCCTTCCATACATAAAATATTCTCCTTCATGTCCCTCAACCTTCTATCACCCCACATCCAAAGAAAGTACATTTTCATTTATGAGTAGAGTAAATTCATGAACAACCCTTTTTCTCATCATCTTCCAGTTTCTTCCCGGCTATAAAATCTAGGAAGGAATTCCACACCATGAGCACTCACGTCTACCTGCAGTGCACTACTACTACAACCACTCTACAAATTTTATCTTATTTTATTTTACGATTATCCCAGGACAATATTTATAATTTAAGTTTCCTGGTCCGCCAAGTTCCCCCCGGGAGAATTGGTCCTTGCTAAAGGCCAAGTCTTAGGGTAGATGTTACCGGCAACCCGTAAAATTGAACCGATTTTAAGCAGCACTTTTCTCGTAGCAATTAAGCAAAACTATGTATAAAGTGGCCTTACGTATCCTTCATTTAAAATCATTGAGCCTTCTATGAATTACCTTTGAATATTCTCTCGCATTGGTTTGAATAATTTCATTGCTACGTATATCAGTTTTTAGTTTCGCCTGCATCTTCTAAAGTAATTCATCAATTTGAAATATGTTATGTTAAAGGCAACCATGACGATACAAAGCATGAGCTAACAGGTTATGTCATCAATGGAATACTATTGGCGATTCTGATAAATTTTGTGACATGGTGAGATTTATTCCAAAGAAAGCTCAGAAAATTTAAAAACAGATATCTCCAGACATCAGAGAAATTCAGGAAATTTGTGAAATCTAAGGCTGTACCATGTGAATTCACTGAATACACGACTTGTCCATAACACAGACACGTCAAGGCCCCGCACTCTGCCTGTACCCTTCCAATTCCAATATCACCTTTCCAAATCAAACCAAGGCAAAAGGGCTCCTTCGCCCTACCTTTGTGTACTTATTTACCCAGAGCCCTTCCCAATCCGAATTCTAAACCCCGGTGAGTAAAAACACTTGAATGGACTTCACACCGAGTTCGAGTTACTAATACAACGGAGTAACCTTACCTTTACTCCCATTGCACCTTACTCTGTCTGTCTAACCTTTTATTTTATTTAATTCCCCCTTCCACTTGCACTACATTCCATTCTACTCCATCCATTCCACTTACTACTTCTATTGGTTTGGCTAGGGTCCGGCACACTAAAAATTATTTTTTTCAAAGTCAAGGTAAAATTGGTGCTGAGTATGGGATGAAAGACTTTAATCATGCTGGTACTCCCATTGTTGACTCATTACTGAACACATCCTTGACTTGTACATTTATTTAACTTTGTTCAATTTCCACCCTCAACGACTCAGCCCTAGTTCCTAATTCTTTTTACAAACCTTAAACTAAACTGAGTACCCATCACTTGTCAGCTCGGGTTCAACACCTTTGTTCGCAATTACACCTGCTGTACCAAAATTTACACCTGACCCAAGGCATTATGACTAAAAAAAGACGATAACAATGAAAATAGCGTTCATATTTAATTTTATTAGAGAAAGTAGGGAAATTTGGAAAACAAAATCTCGGACGAGGTGAAGCTGCCGTTATACTTTATGTTATACTTCATCTCACTTCCTCAAACTAAAGATTTTACGGAAAAGTGAATTAAATTTTAAATCTCAAGCATAAGCGCTTGAATTCTGTCGTGCAATTTCCACTACGCTGTAGTACTACAAATTAAGAGTTTCATTCCCTCGAGGAAAATTTAATAGTCAGTTGAACCCGTAAGATAAAAACATTTAGAAAACCTTTTCATGTTTTCCTACTCAAGAATTTTAATTTCATTAAATTCTTGGCAAATTCTCCGCAATGGCCTAATAATTGGTGCTTTTACACAATAAAGCAAGTCCTTAACCAGTTTCTTCCTTCCTTATTCCCATACTTTCCTCACGGGACGACTATATTCTCCTATTTCACAATTTAAAAGCTTTAAAAGAACTTGAGTGAATGTCATTCATGTCTGTCTTCCGTCTTCTCCGTCACTACCGTACTATTAACAAACTAATGACTGACTTCCCAATTCCCTTGATGACAAATTTGACATCCTAAACCGGAGTGGGAATTGACGGAAGTCACTCTCCGGGAAAGAAATAAGAATTCCATTACACAAATTCCGACTAAATTATTTTCAGCTCTTTTAGTCAAAGTATGGTCTAAGTATGTAACCCAGACAGAAAATGATCCCTGCAATGGTGTTCATTGTTCGTCCCTACTAAAAAAAATGGAAAGAAGCCGGAATGGTTTTCCTTTTATGTTGGAGAAAGCATTCCTAACTTTCCTTATCTTATTATCTGTCACGTCAATTCTGTTTTCACTGAGTTAGTCCATCTGAACCGGGCATCACTCCTGTCGTCTTGTAAAGTTTCCACTTCATGGCTCCTGCACTTCCTTTCCAAGTTGCCGCCCGCACGGCATAATTTTTTGGCCGTACTTCTGGTGTCAGGCTCACACTCTCAAACACCCACCGACTGACAATGACAATAAGAATAAGAGTAAGAGGAACCGAATGTGTCGTCCCCAAGTGTGAGCACAAAAATCGAACAAACTTAACTAATGTACACCTTGTTATGACGATTTTGATCAATTCTTTGCCACCCCATATGTCCGTCCATCCGGTTACGATCCCAGGAGCCCATTTCCCACCCCAGGTATTATTGCGTCAATGAATGAAAATCAACTTTTTAGAGCTGGTTTGACCGGCGGAAGCAATGGTAAAGTGGAATATTTTGCAAGCAATGGAATACAAAGTATTCTTCTATTTTTTTTTATTCTCCATGTGGGGCTTTAGTGTCTTTCCAGGAATCTGTCCCTACTATCTGTCATTCATTTCATTTATCCTTCCCGTCTATCCGAACTCTTATTTATACGCTCGGAGAAAGCACTCGATCAAATGTAACTTCCTATCAATATTTAATCACCTTACTCTCTTATCAATTCGACGCATCCTTCCTCCCCTACATATCCAGCCAATTTGCCATCCATAGATGGATTACAGCACATAACAAATGTAACGTATTCACACTTCGCACCCTCCCAATAACCTTAACAAATCCAAGTCACATTTCTGCGAATCAACCTATTATGTATTTAGCACTTCCATCACCTGCCTGCACTGGAAGGAAGAAAAAAGCTTTCCTAACGTCAGCGTCAATAATTGAAAGCGTGTGTTGTCTGCCACATCCCTCGCGACATTCATTGAGAACCGTGCAAATTCTCTAAAAATAATGTGATGACGTATGCAAATCATTTGTACGAAAGCAAGAGTGAAGTCTAAAACAAAACATAAAACTAATAAAACAGAGTGTCACGTTCCTCGCATACACGCAATTAAAATTGCCCATAAGCTTTATGCTTTATGAATGGAAACAATGTGTGATTGAATGGGTCATTAAAACTTGGCATCGATATTACCACCAACAGTACGGGTTTCATAATTAGTCAAGGCCGGAAATTAGAATCAAACCACAAACAAGTTTCCATAGGTTGATTTACATGTCGACGTAGTCAGCCTTTGCGACAGAAATGTAATTCGACTCAACGATAATACGTACGCATGCACATACACATAAATAAGGAAACCGCACTACACATTCCAATATTTCGGCAAGCTATTCACTGGATTGTGAATTAATTTGATTTGAGTCCGACTCAAAAGGAGGTTTTAAAAAGAGTTTGAATTATCATTCAAATATCAGCCAAAAAGGCTTCTCAAATTGTACAAACCACCGGACATAGCACCATTTAGTAAGAAAATTCTTGACGTAAAACCCATGTAACACATTTCCTCATGACGGCAGAAAATTTTGAACTGTAGCTATTTTTGCTCTTTTGAAAGGAAATTCAAGTCTATATTACAATTTTTTCCAATCCTTACGCTTCAATCCTTTGGGAAGCATGCAACTAATTAACTTTCTAGAAATATGGCTCGCCTCTTTCGAGCCACGGCATGTAAATGTGTCAAATGTCACTAGTAAAAATGCAATAACTTTAACAATGAGCTTTGTACTCACAAATCCCAAATCAAATCCCTGTGTAACAGTCGCACTTCGGTCCCACGAACCAAATTGTCTGTTTCAATTTTGAGTTCAACTCTAACTCTTCGAATAATTTTTATATTGATATCATTTCTTACTCCGCATAAATAGAAGTTAAACCTTAACCTAATGTAGAAGTTAAAAATCTAGTCCAAACACTGTTATTCTCAAAAATTGGATTATTATGTTCATCCCGAGCAAGGTTTATCTCCAAAGTCCACGCAGTAAAGTTCATAGTTTCTCGTAGTATTGAGAGCGTCCACTCAAAAGAAGGTGATAATACAAATACTTAAACTCTGAGCAGACGCCTTAGGAACTTTTTTAACCTAAGTCTAGCCACGCATAATCCTAAGTTTTGAGCCTAGCCAGTTTTGTTATGGACTTTTTTAACGTAGTTTCTTTCACATAAGGTCTAGTCTTAACTTTTGTGCCTAGCCATAGTTATGATAGTAGAATTGGTTGCTTCTTCCCTCGTAATGTGTATGTTTAGAAAACTGCAGCTCTCTGCATCTGCACAATAATATTCCACATGCATGGATGATGATACTCATGGTAATTTTTAACACGCGCTCCTTACCCCTTAGAACCCATATATCTTCAAGTTTTAAAAAAGCGGCCGGAAATAAAAATCGACTTCACTTTTGATAATAAACCTTCCTTTTGTATATGTACAAATAAGCAAAACCTCTTGGCCCAGAGTTTTTCTACCATCTTCTGAACTCTTAAACTAAACTCTCTTAAGAAGACTTCCCTATCTAACACACACACTGACGGTAATAAATTACACACTTGCTCATATCCTCTCCTCAACACACTTCATCATTCAAACATTCAAACGAACAAGTCCAGTCACCTTCAAAAAAATTCAAAACATCAACCATCGCTATTCCTTCGGGGTCGGTCACTCTTGGAGAAATCGAGAAATGTCGATAATTGCAACGAGGAAACAGTTTCGCTTGTTGTTGCGGATTGTTCTAAAGTCGAAAAATGTTTAATACCGTATACGAAGCAAAATACGCCGCCATCATAATTCTGCGTTTCTACCAAGTCATTCTACACGACATTGTAAATCTACTTTGGGAAAACCGAGACTAAATGTTTGCCTTATCAAGCCACAATTAATTCGCAATCTCTCAAAGAAATTTAAACGGTAGGACTCCAAACAAAATTGGGCGGGGAGTTATATTTCTACGCACCGAAATACGAAATAAAGAAATTACTACGCCCAAGTCTAACCCCATACACTAGCTAATAAGTCACCACAACCCACGTCGGCCACGTACGCATCAATTAAAACTAGAATGATTTATTTAATTTAACCATGCACCAAATGAAATGACAAAGAAGTAGCGCTGGCAGGCCACAAACCAACGTAAAGAAAAACAAAATGAAATGACTCAAGGAAAACTGCAAGGGCTTAATTAGTCTGTGTAAATAAACAATGGCAATGACAATGGTAAACAAGAGGAGAGGACGAGAGTGATAACGTCATTTGTGATAAATTAAAATAAATGGTGCGGTCGGTCATAACACTACGTTTAAGTTACGCACAAGGAGTCATTTGCAATTGCAATAAAAGTAAAAGTTAATCTAAATAATGTCCCAGCTTACAACTCTCTGCCAATTAGACCGCAATGATAATGGCAATGGCAGACAAGGGTGCGTTGTAACCTCAGTCCGACGCCTAAACTACTAGTTTAACTGCCCTCAAACGGCTTTTATAAAATGGTGTATAAAAATCTGGATTATTTGTACAACGACAAAGTTTAAATTCAAGAGGTTCATGTTGATTTTAATCCATGCCCGATATCGATTAAAAACTCCCAACATTTTCCTAGGAAATTCTACAAATATAGGTTAAACTTCATCCATGTGGTATATCATTGTATTTTTGCACCAGCGCAGTGCTAAATCGCTTGTTCACATGCGCGATGTGCTGAAACCCTCCAGATTGATTTATCTTATCCATGAAAAGTGCAAAATGATGTGGGAATTGATTTCATCATTAATATTTATATTCATTACATAGCAAACATTGGTCAATTATTTCCTCCAATTATTTTACGTTTTCTCAAATAAAACGCCCTCGTCCACACGCTGAAACTAATTTAAGTTCAACAGAAAGACACTCCACTCTGATGACCAAAGTCCGAATTCTAATTGTAATGTATTTATTGATTTACACGGAAATGATAAACTCTAACATCGAAAGCCCTGGAGAAAAGACAACCACGAAGTAGAACTCGTAATCTGTAATACTAATCACAATGAAAGCATTGGCGACACCTTTACATTTAGCCATAAGGCTTAACCAGGCCAAGCAGGTGTAGAGAAGATAAAGAAAATGTCATTTCTTGCAATGGGTCATTCATGTCGATGTCACAGACTCCTGAATGCTTCGCAATCTCACTAAATACAACAACGAGCATCTCATGTCCGTCTGTCTGACCAGACCAGGCCACCTCTACTAATCTCCATTAAGAACCAGAAACACATCCATAAAATAAGCCCGGACAACAACAAAAATCAATTCAGCCACGGACCACGGACGGAAGTATAATATGGTCCTTCTTGGCTTAAATTAGTCAGTGGCCAAGGCGGCGACGACGACGACGACTGCCCTCTGCTCTGACTTGCAGTTATCTAATAAGAACCAGTGTCTACGTCCACACTCCAACAACCACTTACCTGTCCGTCTCAAAACAGAATTCAGAGTAAAAGATAATAACTGGCTCAAGACGAGTTGACGGTGATGGACGTCCTACTATAACCAACACCAACAGGTCTACATCTAATCCTTTACCAACTAAAATTACGACGACGGACAAAACTGGGCATGAATCTCACCTGAACTTTTCTTAATTGCCCATACCCATGCCATGCATGCAGGCAAGTAAACTCTGATTACACGGGAGTGGGTCTGCTGTGCGAGAATTTCCACTTTAACTCTTTTTTTTCTTTCTTTTTTCCACTAACTATTTCTACTTAACTGTCCAAACTCACGTCTCGTCCTCAAATCGGTTAAGCGGATTATCACCACGCCACTAGCCAGCTACCTACTTTGAAGCACGAAATATCAACTCCTATATTTACATTCCAGCCTAGCCAGCCTTGGCATTTCTTTCTTTCTTTACCTTAACTAGTAGTTTACCTTTAAATCTTCCCAAATAACCACAAAATCTAAGGATTGGTATAACTGTGTAGACTGTGTACGTATTTGGGCTTTCCATTCTAATTTTAGAAAAAACAAAGTCAAATAAGTGTCGTTCGTGAATTGAATCAGAGCAACCAGGACTCACTCAGAATCACCAAAACCAACGAACGCATTTGCTTTTCTGCCTGTGACAACTTTGGCAATTTAATTAAATGACTCTTGAGAAAAAGTCTTCTCTTCTTCCTTCTTCAACCCGAATTAAATTAAATTAAACAATTCTTGCCGGGGTTGAAAATGACATGAGTGTAGTGAAGAAGCTCACACGATCAAATTGTCTTGTGCATTTTTGAGTCAGACAATAAAGAGAGCAAAATCCCTAATTCAGTCCTACTTTACTCAGACCAACGTATTTCACGTACTCGTATAAAAATCACGTTAGTCCCTGTTACTCACAACGTGGAATTACTCGTTTTGCCTGTGCAGTAGTAACAATACAAAAAGGACATAAGTTTAGTTAGTACTTGAGTACTGGTCCTAATCGTAAATTCCAAAAAAGAAAAAAGAAATGAGATAAAAAATTGACTGCAAAGTCGGGCCTTTTCACCTCAATTTACTATAAACATTGCACTGTGCAGCACAACTTGTAAAAAGTTCATTTCAGTGCATTCCTAAAAAAAAACTGCGCCTTAACAGATCGAATCCTGGGCTCCCATCTTTGTATGCTCTATTTTTCTATTTGTCTAATGAACTTAACCATATCCCTCTATTTTCAATTTTTTAATGTTATTATTCCAACTAAACTCAAACTCTTGTCACGAGAAATAGATGGACGAACGGGCTAATATTATTTGCATATCGTGAAAATCAAATTTTAGGGACATTCCCATGTAAACATACGTATTTCCACTGTCACCACTGTCATAATAATTTTCCACTCTTCCTCAGCAATGTCATTAGACTGACGAAAGGGTTTCCTAGAAATGTCACTGAAATATTTTTTTTTTATTTACTTCCTGAAATAAAGTACATGGGACATTCACCTTTCCCTCGATGGCTTTAGTTTCAAATATTAAATATTCAGTCGTAGGACAATAAGACCTATACCGTTCAAATTCATTACAAATCAACTCTAAATGCACGTGTGCACTTCACTAACACGTAGGATGTCGAGAATGTTTCAAAAAATTTAAAATGGACGGACGCTTACATAGTTCTCTCATGACTTGAAAGCAGTCACTTCTTTTCATAGCAATATAATAATAGCTAATGACAATAGTGTGAAGATGGCAGTCACAAAGACCAAGTGTCAATCAATCACGAATCCCTGAATATAGATACAACTGACTACCTAATCACTTCGTCATTATTCCCTTTACTTGTAACGCAATGGCACAATGAGCTTATCACCTGGAAAGAAAACTGAAATTGTATGGTTGCGCCCGAACCATTTTCTTCTTCTAAAATACCCGTTCTTTGTGCAAAGGACATGTTAAAATGAAAACCCGAGTAATAATAGGCTGGAGGATGAAATCCACCTAGAAACGACTTACGATCTGTCAGGCATAAAACTCTTCAGTATTTTCACAGGATTAATAATGCAAATTATAAACTAAAAACGGGAAATGAGTGTGTTCAGTTCATGAGACATAGTTTGGCCAAATAAGACGATCCGCAGGCTTGGCTAGGTGATGCACCTTAGCACCAGCTGTCACGATCGATTAGTTAAGACAAAGTCTAAACCTTCAAAAAAATTAAGAATGGATGGACTAAGCACGCCATGAATATTCACCTCACGCCCTCACCACAAATACTTGCTGTTTTACTATTTAACAACGGGAAGAAATAATTAAGCAAGTATCAAATACCCTAAGGCAAACATCGATGCATTATCCAAATTCTTCAAGAAAAAAATGTTTAATTAAACCAGTCACAGGAGTTGAGTCTTTAGTCCTCAAGGAGTTCTAATTTTAATTCCTTCCATAATTCTTAACTGTGTCAATCCATACTGACAAGACTTAAATTATTTGACTTGATTGCACGAGATATCTCGACAAAACATTAAGCAGTTTTCACCCTGAACCTTACCCTTCACTTCGTTACTGTCCTCGTCGCATTTTGTGAATCAGCCTGGTGTGCTATTCTTCATGTAAATTGTAACCTACCATAGCCAATATTTTATCATTCAACCAAAACTAAATTCCATCCATTGAGATTGAGATTGAACTAAAAAAAGTACTTCATTTCTCAATTCATCCATAAAGCTTTGAATTCAAATGTTATCTTCTGAGTGGATCTTCCCATTCAAGTGAGGAATCCACTCTCGTCTAGTGTAATATATTACTCCATCGCCTCTTAGATTTGATTGCACTTTATGATGTAAGCAAAGCTAAGCAAAACGAATCAATCCATTCATCCATCACCCAGTTTGATGAGGTCACTTGTTCACATCCTTCCATACCGTTCAATTCAACTCCAGCAAATGTCTATTCGTACTCATTGGCCGCATCTCTTCCAAGTTTGAACTACTTATGAATTCTTAGCGGTAAAATCTGTAACACCGCAGATTTAATTGGAATTTGATGGAATCAAAGAGCTACAGGGGTTCAGAGAAGCATTTCCAAACTCCGAAGATTGGATTGTACGAAAACCGGGTTCCAATCCAACATAGCTTCAAAAAGTCGACTAGGGCACAACGACTGTGAACTTAAGGGGAGTACTTACTATTTTCAAAATTAATTATATCATTTGGATTGTACCCATTAATTTTGGTTCTTCCTTAACTCCACATATTATGCATAAAACCCATGTCGAAGATGCTTGAAGCTACCACGACCAGTCCGAGTGAGTCCATAAGATCACTTCAACCAACCAAAATGGCTCTAAGGAAAGGAGTCGAGTGAAATCTTAGAAATTGCTTGGGTTAGGTGATTTTTATGACTCTGACCGGCACATGATTTATGAGTGAACGTAATGTAACCAACTCTTCCAATCTGATATTATTCCCATTAGTCAAAACTAAATCACCTTCACATCCTTCCATCCTATTATACATCCTACAATGCAATCCTGGTTGTAAAAATTCCTACCGCACAATTGAATTTATAATTTGCAAGTCAAATCCCCCTCCTCAAGTTAATGCTTGCCAACTAAAAAAAAAATCTCCTTTGCTCTTCTGTCCAACCCCAATAATCGTAATATAAAACTCTTTTTGCAAATTAGTTTTTCTACCCGTTCCACCTTCTTCTTCCCTTATATCTACATAATAACCCATAAGTTATCATAGCACAAGCAAAAACAGTCAGTCAGTCAGTCCAGTGAGCAACTTTCCAACCATAAACATATGGACACATTCATTTCATCACCAGGGCCATTAAATTGGTCATGGATCAGTCAACTCGGTCGGGCAGGTCGTTAATCACACACTATGAAATGAGAAATAGCATACCTAGGGACGGTTAAAAACATTCAAGATTTCAATTCGAGTGTCGGATTCCAAGTCGTTTTAAATGTTCTATACTTCCAAAACAAGGAACGACGACCACGACGACATTGCCTTTCCTTGTTCTTCAACGCTCTCCAACAGTTTTAGTTCATTTCTTCCCTCCCAATTTAACGTCACCATCCATCCTTCTCACTTTCAAGAAAACAAAAAGTGCCCTTTTTCTTATGAAGCGTTTGACCAGTTAGTTCTCCCTACTTTTCAGTAGTGCTTCAGAAACATAAAACAAAAGGAGAAATTCTCGGACCCTTAGGAAACGTCTAGCACTGAATTATATAACTCGAACCCCCTCTCAAGATTTATAAAACCTCTGAATAAACTTCCTAGACTATTTCGTAACTTTTTACCAATCCCCTCACGAAACTTTCTCCTAATGACGCCTCTGGCTTCCCCACAGCCCCCGCTAATAACCCACCAATGCAAGAAAATGAAATACGAATCGAACTCTCAAGTCACATTTTATGACCCTAGGAAAGAGAAAATGGTCCATTGTTCCATCCACCAATGTACCCGAAGCCAAACCGTCCTCTCAGGCACAACCAACAAACCAAATGACAACGAGACATTTATTCAACAAGAAAGGTCATTCTGAAAAACCTTACGATACCGACCGACCAAAAAGTATACACCCCATTTCTTAACCCAACCAAAGCAACCAAACCGAAGCCGAATATTGCCTTTTCAAATGGGTAGGTCTATATGGTCACACAACACCTCATCAAAGACGACGGTGTAAAGGAAAAGAAAAGTCAAAAGCTCGCACATATCAAGCCCGAAACTTAAATTCAATATTATTTGAAATTTTTTCTTTCACCCACACCATGTTAGGTTTGTGTGGTGGGCTATGCGTGCCCTTGCTCCCTGAATTTTTACTATTATCCCTCTCGACTCAAGATTCCGGAAAGTAATCAATCAAATCACACGCATTGACTTCAACGAGGAATGAAATAAAAACATACAGGAGCCAAGCCGAAGTCGGACGGTCCCAAACTATAGACTTTCAAAAGCAAAAAAGTCCGAACCCGAACGAATGTTAAACTTACATTTTTCCATCTTTCTCTTCAAAACATAATAAGAAAAGAAGCCATTCGTAAGTTAAGTGGAGGATTGGGAATTTGACAAAATGAACACAAGTCAGCACTTCACATTTTCCGCATGTCATTCCACCCATCCCTTGTACAATTGTGTTGGCATTTTCCTTAAAAACTCCAAAACCCAACTCAAAGACCCAAATACCCAGGGTGACCAAAAGGGACCTCCTCTCTGTGGATTTTCTCCTTGTGTGACTTGTACCGTGACCAATTTCGCGGAACTGCCTCTTCTGCCCTACCCTTATCCGTCGTAAACAGACTTATTAAGGCCTATTATTCTTCAACCATAGCGGCAAGACCCATGCTGTTAATTTTACTTGAGAAGAATAAAAAGGGAACTCCTCCTAGTTTCAAAATCCTTGTTTTAGATGGCGGGAACATCTCATTTACACAATGCAAATAGAAACAAGAAATCTATTGAATACTTCCTTAGAACAACTTGCCAATCCTCTTATCTCCTCTTAACATCATCCGCATCCTTTCCTAATCAATCTCACTCGGCAGACCAATCGAATCGAATGTTTGAGGTCAATTCATGAAAGCAGTCCAAAGACCACTGACACAGAAATACCAAACAAGGATTTCAAAGTTAATTCAGTAAGTCAGTGTCGTAGTCGGAAGTAAGGCTTAAGCGACTGCGACATGAGGACTGAAGTGGAGATGGAGAAGTTGCAAGAAGCAACCCACTTTAAAATGTGACAGGAAAACATTTCCACCTATCATCAGGAGAACCCATCCATCAAATTTTTAACAATTTTTCGGAGACAATTTTCAAACATGTTCAAACAAATAAACGCATTGGAATCCTTACCTTCACTCCATTTCCTTTCCCTACCAGACTGCCTGCCTGTCAGTGTAAATGTGGTTTACCTCTAGCCCTCTTTACAACCAAACAAAGCTGACTCAAGAAATCTCATTCTGGTGTCAAGTAATTACGATTTTCTTAGTGGAAAAGTATTGATTGTTAAAATGGCTACTTACAGAAATGTAGCAGTCAAAATTATAATTGCACATACACTCTTAAGTGTTTTAACCGAAATTGCTACTTATAATGCTCAGCTCACTTAATACCAGGAGAATGAATAAACTAGAAGGGGTAACTGGTGATAATTCCTGTACAGCTTAAAAATTCAATCCCAAATTCGGTAGTCAGCATGTCAACTAACTGTCAGTTCGTTGGACCTGTTCATCATCATCTCTGATGACATAACGCAAGCAAGCTAAGCCTGGAAAACCCCTCCAAACAAAATAGCCAAACGTAAAAGTCCATATTTTTTTCTTTGAAAATTACTTGGTGTAACTTAACATCATGTAATGTAACTGCAACATATATGAAATGAACCATCGTTTGGAAGGGTAGATCGAGCACATGTACGAGTATTTTGAAAAATATAAACAACAGCCCACCCTCGCTGTATTTTGGGGGAAGAGGACAGACATAAGAATAAGATCATGATCATAGCAAGTAAAGCAAGAAACGTAAAGTGAAAAACATTCACCGACAAACATTTATTCTAAATTATTTCTTTTTCTCTCTCAAAACCAAAAACGGGACAAACCTCCGAAACCTCAACATTATTACGAAGACTTGGGTTCAAAACTAAAACCAATAACCCAATGCCATTCTCACTAACTCAACAGTACCTAAAGTTAGCTGTCACCGTCATGTATCGCCAATGACATTGACAAGGCTGAGTCTCACTAGTAGTTGTCGCAATCTATCCTACAGTACAAATACTGACCCATAAACGCAAATCGAACAACGGAGATTAACAATAATAATTCAACGAAATCCGTAACGTGACAACTTATGAGTAGCATGTATTGTTACTTTTAAATACAATTACTTGGTGGGTGACGTGTATTGTTACTGGACATTTTGTCACCCAAATGAAACATAAATCGAAAAGTGTACACGATATCAAAATCGGATTTCGAAAACATTTTAGAAGTCATAATAAAAGTAAGGAATGAAATATGACCGCTGAAGTGGTTCTGAAATCGTTGGAACAAGCCCCAAATCCACGGTGATATTTTCGTAGTGTTTTATGCACCTGTTAAATTCGGATTTCTTCACCTGTAGCAGACCCTGAATTAAATTATTAAACCCAAAACTATGACGTGGCAGAATCTTGCTACAGACGGCCAAATTGACTATTGCCGTCGAGTGGCTTGTAGTGTAATAGTGTCTTCTGAACCAGTGCGGTCATCTCATGTTTTTTCCATAATATTATCTAACCAGAGGTAATAGTTGGTTGGCGCCTTCAAGTCCCACAAATTAGAAACATGTCAGGTTTCTCTTTACCCTGTGGAGGATGGACAAGCCCTTTGCCACTAGAAATGTGACAGTACCTTCTTAACTATTTTCCAACCTCGCACATCTAATATCAGGTTATCCAATTGATCCCTACCCTACCTCGTTTGTTTCCTCCGAATTTATGAGGTTAAACTAACTCAAGTCAGTTAACTTGACACTGCATGTAGTTGTAATAACTATACCGTCACTGGACCTTGCCTAGTTAGTAGCCGTAACTTACGAGGGAGCAACCTTTGATGCGAAAACTAACTCGAACGGTCACGTCAATTGTTCTGAGCACAAATATGTCTCTCGGAGGATAAAATTATTTTCTCATCCTTCATTACCGTTCGGGATGGGCATGGTTGAAATGCTTTGCAGTCATCCACACGACAAATAGGTCATTGATGTGCTCAGTTCATTTATTGTGTCAACTTATTTTTGAGTAGATCTGGTGTTTGCAAAGTGGTTTCCTTGTTAGGCCTAAATGGTCCTCTTTTATATTATCGCATCTACACTTAAACTCGTCCATTCTATTTACTAAACTATGTTGTACCTTCCAAATCTTCGCTGTATGGCAAGGGCAAACCAAAACTAAGTCTAGCCTTTCTTCATCTTCACAGATGCGCAAGCAAAGCAAAGAAATGATCTTGGTCGGTAAAAAAATGCTCCTAGTACATTGTGTGTGTGTGTGCATGACTGACTGAACTGTTTTACCACTCACTACCACCACCACCGCATGGACTCAGCTGGCCGAAAAATTCTTACATAATGTAGTAGACGTCTTCAGAAAAATTCACTCCAAAAAGTGTAGTTTACCACCCTCCATACCCTACTTGTCCACAGGAAAACCAAGCCATAATTTAATAAAAACAATTCTTGAACAATAAATAGTTGAACAAATTCACCCTTTTACTACCAAACCTAACGAATATTGTTTCACTGCACTATCGACAATACCAGACATGTCCAAGAACAAGAGGAAAAGATCTTGGAAACATAACGCATTTCGTCTCGTTTTCGAAACGAAATGTGAGAGTTTTAGGAAAACCTAAATCGGAAAAATGAATACCGTTAACAAAAACGTAGAGAAGATATAACTCTACCGAAAAATCTTTAAGGACGTTATTGTTAATTAACTATTTTTTCCTTTGAGCTACAAATATCGTCGTCCGGCATTTATTATGGAAATAAAATTATAAGAAATAGAAATCATCCCAGATTTTAATAAATCAAATTGTGTTTTATTGTCTGATTCGGCCGCGAGCCATACAGACATGTTGGGAACAAGCATAATTTTCATGGTATACATAAAACAAAGATGTAGATCATTAGCACTGACTCAGACCAGATAGCTAAGATTTATTCACATTTCCCCATTGGAAATTTAATCGAATTAAAAATCTCGGTTAGTCGTTCTTTAAAATTTGAAAGGCTTTACAAGAAGCCAGTGGTCAATTTTGACAGCGATGAATACTAATTTCCTAAAAACACATGTCCAAGCAATCTGGTCAAAGTTCAGTGGTCAATTCATTCATGATTAGTTCAACCCTATCTCAACGTCAAGCAGACAAGCACATGAGTACGTAGATAGATTTAATTAAATACCCAGTAGAGTAATCTGCCTGTGTTTATTCGACTTAAATGGATTTAAATTACATCAACAATCTCATTTCAAATTTGCATGATTGTCAGTAGTAGTAGTAGTAGTATTGATGTATGTTCGTACCTCATGGACCAAACAAAATACCTTCTTCAATTTTAACCCTTCCAGCACATATCCACATCACATCACATCTCATCTTTTGAAGCTCATGCTAACTACTGCTTACAAACTACAAAAACTACTCTACATGCTCACGCTTATATGTACATCTATGTACCCAACTCATCTCCTCTCAGCAGTTATTGGCAAAAAAAAGAGCAATGACTTGCCCTCGACCTGACGAAGCACAAGTTTTGCTCTCAACATCAAGTCAGATCAGATCGTGGCAGCATTAGCATTAAAGCCAAAATCTTCCCTACTGAAACCCATGTATCGTAGATAACAACATATAACATGAGCAAAAAGAGACCAAGAAAAACTATAAAGTACATAAACTGCAAGTTAAACTCCAAACACACGTCCTCTTATTCTTCAGTACTTTCCATGCCTTTGGTAAATTCCATGTCACTCATGAATTACCATGCACACCGTACGCAGTTCAGTCCATCAGTAAAAAAGCACACAATTTTTCGCAGTTTCCAAAACCATTTCAATTTTAACTACCACGACCTCTTCCCCCCTTCGTCAGTCGTTTCCTCCTTTACTACATTATTCCCATCTAATCCAAATAAGAAAAAGCCGCCTGCTTCGACGCTTTACCCGCCATGACGCAGTCCTAAGTTACGTACTCTCATATAAATCTATTAATGGACTCATAATTCCTTTCAATGAGGGGAGAGTGCGGGTGAGCCAAGAGAAATTTAACCGGGTTTTTACCTATTTTATTAGATTAGCTTGGCTATAAACTTCTGTTGTGTGTCAAACTTAGGTGCTAACTACTACAACTTATAACCCAATCATAATGATCTAACGTCCTACACATTCCCAAATCCTCGTGAATCATAATGAGTGACTATTTAACTTCAAAGAAATGTAAATTGTTGTTTTAGCTTGTTAAAATACCAAGTGCTCAACAAATGACGAGGGATTGGACAGAATTTACTAAATCTTTGGACTGAGGTTCAAAAAACTAAAATGCCAACTTATTGGGCAAAACATTCGCTTGTATACTTGGGTACTATAAAGCAGAAACTCAGTGAGAATTTAAATCTTTAAATGTCCTTTCAAGGGATGCATATTGTAGAAGACATTTGTATGTAAGAAAACCGCAAATTTGGTATATTTCATTGAAAAACAAGCATTTCATACTTGTTACATGCAAATATAAATAACTCAACCGGTTGATTTTTGGGTCCCACACTTCAGTCCAGAGAGTCCAGACGTCCGTCCAGTCAGTTAGCCCTAAGTCCTTAACACATTGTGAATTCTCATTCGCTCGCATGCTCAACGCAACTTTGATTTTAATTTCGATAAACGAAAGTCACGCAAATTTCATGGGCGGTGAATGAATCAGAGTTAAAGGTGAGTTTCAAGGGACAACACGATATCCACTCTACAACACAAGTTCTCGCGTAGGTCATACCTGTCTCCCATATCAAAAAAAAATTAAACCCTAAAACTCAACTGAACTAAGCCCGACGTACCGAATAACTCATTTTCATCAAGATTGACGACAAAAATCACCTTACGCACCTATTCCCCTTCTTAAACTCTTTGCATTGTGCTCAAACTTTATTAAAAGTGTACTTTTGCCCATCTAGTCTACACCTCTTGGAGTCTAAACATTATAATTAATATCAAATGAAACGCTGGTTTACGTTTTTCGCTTCACCTGTATTACTTGAGCACGAAGGGGGGTTGGTTTCCCATTCGTCATACATAGATACGGGTTTCCCATTGCATTTAATAAATGAATGAGTTTACCTTGCTAATTGCTCAAGGAAAGCCCTCATAGGCAGGCACACAATATATGTAAATATTTTTAGTGTGAAATCTTGCAGAATATTTATAACCCTTATTTCAATCCTATCATCTTTTAACATAAATACCTGGTGGTGATATCATAATTGCAATGCAGTGAACTCCAATCCCTCGACATATGTTCGGTCATATCTTAACTAACTCAAGGCATATGTGGTACACTACACACACATTTCTCATTCTCATCTACCCACTCTCCGAAAGCCCTTATTTTTTTGCATTTCTTCCTCTCATCAGTTTTTGTTGTACAGCCGAGTCGGAGAAAGAAAGAATTCACGCAAGTTAGTTTAACTGCCTTTGCTTGCCTTCCATTCTCCATTTACGACCGACTGACTGACGAAGTTTTTGCTGACTTGGCTCCACATTTCATTGCTTTTAATGTAGTGGACAAGTCAAACCAACTTCAACGTCCATGTCCAGTCCAAATCAATTTTCAACTCTTTCTTGGTTTCGCCTTGCCGGGAGCTATTAGAAGGAAATCTTACGTCATGTCCCTTAGATAAGGTACATGACTCCATTCCACACTCCACTCTCAACTGTAACAAGTCAAATTCCATTCTTGAATATGTAAGGTGGTACGTACAGATGTTTCAAACATGTTGCCGAATTCTCTACCTCCCAGTATTTTACCGAAAGAAATTGCCAGCCAAATTTACAAGGGTGTAGAACTTCCGACTGTAGACTCCTTCCTGGTTTCGAAGTATCGAATTAACTGTGACCTGATTGCAAAGCAACCGATTCCGGAACACGATAGAAAGTTTTAGGGGAAAAGGAGGAAATAATGAAACTTTCTTTAAATCAAAAGTTTTTCAGTTGAAATATCTTGAAGTTTTATGGAAAAGTATGGTAACTAGCGAATTTCGTTGTAAATGTGAAGGGGTGTTCATATAATCTCGTTAGGAGCAGGGGGGACAAACCTTTTCCTCCAATTTTTGAAATGTTGTAGACTTTGTGATCCTGGACAACTTTTGTGAAGGTCCAACCCCGGAAAGTCTGAACGTTTGGCCGCTAGAAATCAGGTGGGCTTGTATTATGCAGCTGAGTGACTTTCACTTTCATTCTACGGCGTACTACATGCCCTCCTGTGTATTCTTATCGGCCAAACGGCTAGACTTTTGGTGGTAAGACCTTTCCGAAAGTTGTTCAGGATGACAAGGGCTGCAACATATCAAAAATGGAGGGAAATCAAACAGCGTACATTTTCCCATAAGGTTTTGCCCCTCCTTTCACCGTCTCTAATATTTTTATATTAAAAACAGCTTTTCAAGAGACCAGTCAGTAATGGTGTTCTTATGTTTTAGGTCTGGAAAATGATTCCATATTAAAATAACGGTCCAATACGAATGTGTTTTCCCTGCATTTAAAAAGGTTATTTTGTTTATAATTATTTCAAGGAAATTAAAGACCATTAAATTACAATCAATAATTCTAATTTTACAGCTGGGCGGATGTTGTGCGGGTCTAGCCGTCATATTTTTGCACATACTATACGACCGTTTAATCCTTCGGAGTCGATATGAAAGCCAAGAACAAATCAACTTCCCGTCTATCCCACCGACCGTCCGGAGTACAAATACAATGCAACACATACACATTTTTATTCGGTCGTGTGACATCTGTATCCCCTAAGCCAAAAACATTCCTCGGCTATCAAAAAGCGTCGTCCGTCGTCTTCAAAATACAATTCTTTAATCAATGTCACTTCCTCCTTTCACACTTGTTAGTGTTGTTACAGTTAGTACAAAAGAAGAACAAGAACGAACGTCTTTGACAACTCTTAACCTCTCCCCTCTCGTCTTGCAGATATTGAAATTCTAAATTGAGAACTTCTAACCTCTCCGCTCAGGAGAAAGAAGAGAGAAAAAAACTTTGCAATCGTAATCACAACTCTTTTCCACAGACGGAATTTTAACATCTTCAGCCTGACTACCTACCTAAATAACGAAACCAAAATACAAAGACATTCAATACAGACGGGAGAAAAAACACGTAAAAGAGATACATTCTAGACTGACGACTTTGACTGCCGTCGTCTAACCCGGCACGGGATTTTTAGTTTTTCTAGAATGAAACTAAGGATGGAACGGTGTGACTTAAAGCAAATCCATTCCCATCCATCTCTACAAACCTACGCTTTTCAATAAAACCGACTCATGAATGTCGTCGAATTCCTTCAATTAGTCCTCTGCGTCTAACTAACAACTGACTACGCCTCCTTTTCCATAATTTAACTCTGGTTAGACTTAACTCCATCCCATTCCTACAAAACAAGTCAAAAAGTCATAGCCTATAGACAATGTTAGCGTTTGTTGAATGACTAAAAAATCCAAACATTTTTATAACCTAAAAACTCAAGCTCGCACTGTGCTCATGTTATGGCCGGTTGCCATTTTACAATTACGTCCACATTTATAGGCAACCCTTAACATTGCAACCACGACCAAGATTTTTACACCTTCAAACAAATTCTCTACCCACAGAACCAAAAAGATAACATCAAATACATAATCCAATCCAAGAAAACTGGTTTTACATTATTACCTAACACTTCCAAAATTAAAACTAAGTACCCATCAAATCAGCTCACCAACCAACAAATTCTTATTGTATTCATTCATAGTGACTATTTACATTTATGTGGACATTTTCTGAACCAAAAGTAGAACGCAGATGAATAAAATGAAACTAAAGAATGTTCCCCCAGACTGGACTGGACGAATTTAGAATTTATTGTCAAATATTCAATTCGGATTAAATGTCCAATGTGTTCTCAGGTCTAAATGCGAGCCAAATATGAAATACCCTTTGCAGAAAAAAAATATTTCACCTCAACGTGGAAAATCAGAAAAATATATTTCTGGTACTATGTACCTTTCATTTCACAACCTCATCTTCCTAGCTCCCATTCCATTGCCTGCGTGGTCTGCTATCTATTACATATCTCCCAATTCACTAATCCTCATCACACACCTATCACACCTAATAAGCCAAAAACAAACCGAAGTCATAAAAATGAAACTAACTTGTGTGTGAACGTCGAGCGTTTGTTACCTCGACTTGAACAAACTACATTCAAAAATGGAATGGTCACACCTATGACCCATTCTATTCGACTCTTGATTTGATTTCCCCTTATAAAAACAAAGTTATATTACACACGTTACCTAACAATATCCTATCCACATTTACATTTACACGTAACTCCTAATATTATTTTTTTACCTAGTTATAGTTCCCTCCTGACTATCTTATCGGCATAATTAGCCCTGCCTGCCAAACCAACAAGCTCAACCATACTGTACTATGTACTTCTTATCAATTGCAACACCCGAGTCCTCTCTTTTTTTTCTGTTATGCTGACTGACCTGATATTGATACAGAATTCAATTACAGTGACAACTATATACGTACAATCACAATCTTTTATAAATTATTGAATGGGATACCTCAAATGTGCAGAATAAGTAACTTGACTCATAATGTTGGATTTTGCGAAAAATTTACCTCTTTTTCAAATATTTCGCGAGCTAATCGGCAATAAAGAGTGAAAATAACCACACAAGCAATTTCCTTCCTATCTATTTCGATGGAATTGTCCTGTTTACTATAAATTTTAAAATGAGGATAAGACTTCGTATAAGAAATGCATATTTGCGATATTAGTAAACACTTCGAATCAGCTTTATTTTAACAGGAAATCAAATGTTCATATCAAACCAATATTCGTTCCTCAGTCGAACTAAAAGTCTCGTCAATATGAGAAGAATTGCACGTTTGACCCTAACCGTGAACTTACCTCGAACACTGCGGACGTCATACTCCTTTCAAAAGAAAGATCCTAATCTGAGTTGTAGGAGCTTAATTTCATAGTATTTTCGAACTGATAAAACCTCTAAACAAGAAACTGTTGACAAAATTGATTTCAAACGAAGTATCTTATCGCTTCCATACTAGAAAATTCATCGTTGTCCTGTCTTCGAAAAATTAAAGTATGGACAAATATCATGAATTAAGTTTACAAGGGAAGGACCCTAAGTAGCTTCCCGACTTTCCCCAAAACAAATTACTGACATGGAATGCAGTATTTCTACCAAACCCTGCACCGACAAAAAAAACGGTGCTGTGTGCTTATTAACCCCAAAATTACCCAATTGCCCAGGAAAGGCTGGCACTGAACACTCGCACGACTTGGAAAGAAAATAAATAAATCCACATTTTTAACCATCCATTCCATCATCCAATCCTTCATCCATATCTAACCACCAATGCCTTGTCTATATTTTTTACTAACACTACATCATTGCTGAAATGCCTTGAGGTGAAGTTGTACAATAAAAGCAAGCAAAGAAAAGGAAGAAGAAGATCTAAACGAAGATGATGGTTTAGTTTAAAGCTTCATTTTTTTTTACAGTTTGTTCGTCCATCCATCCATAATATTCCATTCCATTCCCTTTGCTTGCCTGGCATATCGAAGGGTCTCTTCCTTGAAGGCTGTCTGCAGGAGCCTGAGCTCAAGAAATAAGCAAAGCCCTTCTTGCTTCTTCCTCTTCATTTTCTTACGACCTACAGTATTCCTTATGTACATAAATACGTTGGGTGATAAGCAAAAAGGAACAAGAGGGCCAACTGTCAACATTTCTCAAAACGGGTGATACGATTCTTCAGGAGGAAGGGGGAAGGGAACTAACTATTCCCTTCCTCAACTTCCCAATTCTTAACAAGTGAAAATCTTTCTTTCCTTCCTTCAATTCTCAAGGGAAAAGAAACGAGCCCTTCCATTATGACCATGAAGGTCCCTTGAATACTCAGAAACGCTGGGCCAAATTTCTGCCTTGCTTGAATAACACCCACGCCATGGCAAGTGATATTTCCTTCAGCTTTGTATCTCTTGGGAATTTCGATGGTAAGACTAAGGGCTCCTTCGTCAAAACGTAGTTCCGGTGTATATGGCAAGGTGGCCGACAAACTGTCCTAATCCGGAGAAGCCTCCAAACAGAGAGATCTATCAACTCTCCTCGATGCTGAGAACAAATTCTTAGTTAAATAATTTTGACATGGCTTTCACTTTTGCTTTCACCAGTGCAGTGTAGGAACGATAGTGTACCTTCGAAATTTCCCTAAATTCGAACATATTCGAAAAATTCTTACACCATTCCTTCCAGCATATAATGAGAGCCAATGATCCTGTTTAACTTTACACCATGAAGGCTCTAATCGGTGGACAGTCTGTAATTTAAACAGGTCTTTTCATGCGAGCTAGGGTACTTCACCCAGACCCTTCTTTCTACTACCCTTCCATACCTTGTTTCGAAAGGAGAGAACCTCGTTACAAAAATTACATTAGGTAAATAAATCCCAACCTCAAATCTTTCATGCCTTCCCTCTCCACCTGCACCTGCTCTCCAGGGTCCCTCTGTAGCCTTCAGCATTTATTCTTCCCTCACAACTCATTCTTATAAAGGCCGGGCCCTTTCTCGTAAAAAATAAAGAATGGAGCGTGATAGTTAATCTGTAAGGGTACGTCAATAATTATCATCCTCCAAAATCGAAGGAGATTAGTATTTCTGTACAGTACTAGGAAAACGATTTGATTGACGCGATTAACCGGATAATTAAGTCCGTAATAAGAAACTAGCAATTGTAATAAATTGAAATCATAATTTTTGTCGGTACGGACAATGTCCGGGGAATTCCATTCATACGTACATTAATCATGCAATAACAATTTATGTACTATTTGCCTACTCGAATCACCTAATACAAACACTAACATTGCGTTACATTGCGCTGGATTTCTTCTCACCTACCTAACCTTACTATTCTTTCATATAACTTTGTTATTGAATTTGTCGGGATCATTAAACTTTTCAAAGGATGGCTGACTGAACTTTTAAAAAGGTTCACGAGTAAACCAAACAAAAATACGAAGTTTGCCAAAAGAGTATGATGTGTCGTCTCCTGTTCCATGTTGACAGATGGCCTTCTGTAAATGTCAATACAGATACAGGTAACGTATTGTACAAAGTGCTCAACTAGAAACTACCGATTTCCTACTTGCATTCTTTACACAATCATCAAATTGAATTGAGTAGACTCATTCGACTAACTCAAAATCAACTCGAAAACTAACGATCCAAATCCAGTAATTTTTTGCAAGTTTCCACAAGAATCGACACTCGAATTGAGATTCATCAATGGACCAAAAATAACAACATTAGGGAGAAGGACACCTGTGGACATATTGGCAAAATTTGTTGCTCCTTCCGTTCGACCTCCTGCTATTTTCTCTAGTCAATTGACTCGCAAATTCAAATAGGACTCATTGCCAATGTCATTTGTTGATTCAATTGACTAGTCACAGTTACGATATTCCGAGTTCAAAATCCCCACAATGTAAATGTGTATGCAATGCTCTCCTACCAATTCCAACAATGGCAAAGAGTGTTATTGAGTGCTTGCTCCTGAATTGAACTCCCTGGGAAGTTCCCTTATAAAGATTTTTAATTCAACTCAACATACCTGAAACTCATTAAGGCATAAAAATACCTTGAGTGTGTATAATGTTAGCGCGTACTCACTTACATTCATTCCCATTGCATGCCCACATCCATCGACCCCTCCCGGGTTGATTTCCAGCAGTTTAATTATCTTTTAAAAAACTAAAAAAACATTGTGAACTCCTTTACAAATCTCGTCCCTCCTTCTAACAGTCCCATTCCAATTTAATTTCAAAGTCATTACCAACCCAAAAACCAATTGTACAGGAGTGACAGAAAATCAGACATGTTTCAATAAAACTCAGTGGGTATTCCGGAACAATAAAATAACAACAACGCAATCACCCACTCACTCAACACCTTCCCCATTCAATCTAAATCTATCCATGTGAAGTAATCCATTGTTAATTGTAAATCCCTATAAATACTTGAAAAATGTATAAATGAAATGGATTCATTCCGTCTGTCTGTCCATCTCTGTTGTTGCTGCTGGGTTTTCATTTCAATTCAATTTACTTCGCTCAGCTAGCCAATTCCACATCACATCCAAGTCGGGACGGGAATCGCATGTATTCCATTTAGCAACGCTCTTTTTTTTTATTCTTCCACACCTTTCTCGTTTTCACACCTGATTCATTATCTCTTTTCCTATCCGATGAAATGCACTTGCTAAAGGTGCTCAAGTCAGTTCAGTTCAGTAGGTCCAAGTTCAGTCAAGGAAAATCTCTTAGCGCCAACAAGTCAAGTCAGGACAATTATTTCTACTTACTCAAGTCGTCTTAACTTTAATGTCCTGTCCACTCCTTCCCATCCTTCCCAACATTTCACATACCCATTGTAATTTCCACTTTACATTTACGTACAGTATTTACATACTTAAATGCATTTAACTCGTTAATGTACCTCACCCCATCTCACTTTATGCCTAGCTCGGGTTGATGTTCCACTAGACCTTACCATACCATACAATTGGAAGATTACGCATTCCAAGACCAAAGTTATTTCAATTATCAATATTAATCTGTACAATACACCCGACTGAATATATTTCAATTGAGCACCGTGCACGCGCAAAAAAAGCACAATACATATCTAACTGAACATGACCTAACCAAGGATAATTTGTAAATTGTTTTTGGACTCACCATTGATGACAGCGCTGACCCATTAGGATACGGGTAGGGCATCAAATATCCCATGTTGAGAGGTGACGGATGAGCTACGCCTTCAAACTTCCCTACAATTTCAGAAAAGATAAAAAAAAAACATGAAATAAAAAAATGATCATTATAGCAATAAGAGGAGGTATGACATGCCTCCCTGTTAAACAATAACCAAAAAACCTAGTCAGTCCAAGTCTTGCACCCGCTGCGCTCAACGAGTTCAGTTGAAAGTTTTGTGATCATTGATTAACTATATGATTACTTGACTCGGGGAGAACAACAAAATAATGTGTACAACTTGTGGAATATTGTATAAAAAAAACTAAGGCAAACCCAATGCGATTCAGTACAAGCAAGGCAATCTTCGGTTTAAGAAAAGATTGTTTGGAATCAAACATTGCATGATCATGTATGATTCCAGTTCATACTTAATATTAAAAGTATACTCGTGACTCTACACTATTAATAATATCAAATTATACCGGCCCGTCGATAATAGATTGGTAAACAATTTACATAAACCAAAACTTTACTATTACTGTTACTCCTTAGTTATTCATTTGATCCATACCACTACCATATAACATCCCTCATAAGAATCATTAAGTACCGAATAATCGGATGAACGGTAAACAGTACGTACATTACGTCAACTCAAATAATGATTTTGAACAAGTCCATCCAACTTAATTTTTTCATTTTTTAATTTGACAACAAGGGATAGAAAAAGTGCCCAAGGGCTCTGGAACCTGTCAGAATTTCTTTCATGCAATTCACCGAGTCTACATACATCCTTCGTTCATACCTTGTGCTTACTCGTTACATAGCTAAACATTCAACAAATTCAACTCTTCCTTCTCCGAACCCTTTCCCAAGGCTACTCTACTCAATACAAAATGTACTCACTGGCAGTGTTAACAACGTCTGGAATAACTACAGTACAGGACGAAAAATCCATGCACTGTGAACACATTTATATTGCAGTAGAACCACGAATGGGAGTAGTAGTCACTAGTTACCCACCTTCCATTTCCATTCCCTTAATGCATAATAAGTTGGATAAAAAATGAAGAGAGAACAACAGAACAGACATACTTTGATAAGTAAGCATAGTGCATAAGCATAAGCAAACTTCATCGTTTGAGCTTTGGAGATGAAGATGAAGTGGACGTATGAAGATGAAGGTGAAGAAGAACCCTCATCATCTTTTTCAGCTCCTGTGATAATATAATATCACTTGCACAATATAATATATGAAGAAATATATTAACTACCAACCATTCTCATTCTTCTACTAACTAGGTATCCATTGTCCCTCGTCAGCGGAATTTATCCCTGACATTTAGTCACCCTTTACATTAGAGCAACAAGTAGGCGGGTAGTCAGTCAGTAAGGAGAAAAGAAAAACAGGTTTTTTAGTTGAGATCAATTTTCAGCAAGAATTCACACGTCGAACATTTGAATCTGTCCAGCGTAGTGTATGCTGCTTAAGTTGAAAATTGCAATAAAAACAGTTTGCAGAAGGAGTGTAGTATATAAAACTGATTGATAAGTAGTTTCAAAAAATCAACATCCGGGAGACCAGGACACTGGATTGTCAAATACAAAAAAAATAATATCCGAAAGTAAGTGTGAAGAAATTAGTTGTACCGAAATCAAATCTAAGTGTCGCTAATCTTTCTCTCTTAAAACAAGTTCAGTATGTTACGTTAGATAACCACTTAGATCATTTTGACTTTATTTAACGAAACACCACGTGAGCTGTTTTGATCTGATGATGGCCAATTTCGCTACGGTCTTAAGAACGTTATCAGAATTAGAAAAGAAGTCATAAGTTTTACTTTTCGAAGAACGAACGTCCACTATCATTATTATTCCAGCACAACAGTAGCATATTTCTACTTTTCCCGCTTGTCAAATTAAGCTGGTAAGATATGAACAAAAGTCCCTTAAGGCCAAGCCTACTTAGCCCACGCAGACCATAACCAAAAAGCTACCGCTAACTGCTAGTCCAGAGTAATAGCTCCAGTATGGAATATTAAATCTTTTATCTATACCGCAAGACATGGCGAATAACACTACTTGTATGAAATTAGTTTCACGTAAGCTGTGAATATTTACAAAAAAAAATTATGTCCATTTTTGGCCTCGAGCATATCGTAAAGTAAACCATGTTTTAAACACGACCTTCTTCACTTTACCAATCCATCGCTAAAAGCTTGAACTTTGGATGGTATCAGAACAACTTTCACCCTTTTATTTTATTGCTGATTAATTACTCATCGCTAATACATTTCCAAGTCATTGTCTAGTCAATGTCATAATCATCTTCACATTGACATCCCTAATGAAGACTAATTGAATTTAAACTGCCTGTTACTTTCTGCACGACGAGTGGCGCTACACGTCAGGTCTTACCACAACTCATGCATACTAACTTGCTGTACTACTCTAACCATAAAAAGACCAAAAAGCGTGCATCTTCCTGACATTCGTTAGGAGTTACATTTTTTAACTTGATATTAATGGTGGTAAAATAACGACAATCTAATTTCTTTACATCCACAGAAACTCGGATCATGAAATTTTTCTAACTTAGCTAGATTATATTTACTAAATTCTTGAAACCCTCTAACAAGCTGCCGAAATAGCTGCGAATTATTTTTCCAAGTTCGAACTGTCGAGCACAAAAAGTATAAAGATCCCACACAATTCCGACAATTCGGGCTACGGCGTTACATACAACCCTATGCACTTGCCCCATAATTCTAATTTCAAACAATGTATAAAGGTGCATTAAGAATAGCCTGAGCTTAAGTGTAATAATTCAGGCAGGGAAGGCTTAAGTACTCTGTACAACTACAACACGTCCTTAGGATCTTCTCATCCCAAAAAAAACTACTTTAGAGCGTTAAAATTTAAATGCAATGCCATACATCAAAGCCCAGAGTGGTTCCATACCTACTAAAACCTACCTATCCGACCCAGCAAGAAAAAGTAAGACTGACTGGCTCATCTTAACAAAGCACTTCACAGACTTCATTTTTTGAAGTAATACATGTGTTGCTGGCAAATACCAAATCAGGTAAGAGATAGCCCGTCCTTTTGATTGAAATGACTTTGTTAAATAATTTTAAGGGCATAATTTACATGCATTGCTCACATTATAAGCACATGGATTATGACATCGAGTGTTTTCAAATAATAATAATTGTAAGAAGTAAAAAGTTATTTAACCCTTGACCAATTTTTGTCGTGGCATACAAATACATGTCGACAGATTTAATTTGAAGCAGGAGAATACTTGAAACCTCTTAATACATTTAGAGCTCTGCGCAAGAACAAAATAGCACAAGAGTGAACTATCATGGTGTCTTTTCCGCAGAATTATTTTTCCAAAGATCTCTTCTGTGACTAAATTTTTGCCTGAGACACACAAAATCCGATGGAAGGAGCTGACTAAGGAAATCAAATCCAAACGAATGCTTCCATCCTATCCTTCCATCCAAAAACTAAATCTTGACTTTAGATACTCTATGCACGTACGAAAGTGATCCTCCCAACCCATCTTATTCATTCTCATAGTTAAGAAATGATCCGGGCCTGCCTGCCTAGCTGTCTACTCACTCTTCATCTTCGACTTGACTCTGTTTGCACGCAGACAAACATTCATCTCTAACTTCAATAATCGAACGAATGGACCATCTTCTTTAAGGAGAACGAGATGATGAAGAATAAAAAAAACTTCCAGAGTTCACACTCCTAACTCGCCCTCGACCAAAACTACAAGCAAATACATAATATCGTGAGTATGAAGCATACAACATTCGCATTCAGACAGATACCTATTACACAACTCAATTCCTATCATCATGATTTAGCTCAAACAGCCTTGCTAATTCATTCTCATTCTCGTCTACTCGATCTCTTTTTCCATGTGTGTGTGGAATCATTGTCATTATCTTTCAATCCAGCCAAAAAAATTGGGTGAAGAGTAATTAGATCCTCTCTCTCTCCTGCTCATAATAAACAGATGAGATACAAACAAAATCATGTTATTCGACTCCATTTCAAATGTAATGTGAGGTGTTATTACCCCAAAAAGTTGAAATTCTACCCTCAAACTCATTCAACTCAAAAACGTCGTCGTTTAACTTTCCTTGCCTTGCTAATCGTATTTTGCCATTGTTTAACTTGAATTGCACTCCGCACTCCGTCACGTCTTCCCGCAGATTAGAATTATTTATTCCTCACCAAATCCAACATATTACACACGTTTATTTTGCATACAAGCCTGTTTCATTTCAAATTATACCTGGCTTCTCTATCAATTTAATGCCTGTCAAGGAAAACAAGGATTTTTACGACACGGTCAATTCATACACACACACATTCATTCAATCAACATAAGATCTGCTGATGCTGACTGGCTCCTCAAGAAGAAGAACGTGTTTGTCACTTTGTGAAAACTTTTTGAACACTTTTATACCATCTAAATCCGGTCGAACCTTTATTTCACTCAATTCTACAATTTTTTTATTTAGACAAGCACTCAAGATCATCATAAATCACTTTTTCGCAATATCGAGACAGGCTTACAATTTTATTGAATTATTCTTAATACCTTCGCTTCAAGATTAAACAATTTTAATAACAAATCCATAAAATGCAAAGTATTCCTCTCAATTGAATATTTCAGAATAGAATTACTAGGTCGTATCTATAATTTGTCAGTTACTGAGCTCATTGAAGGCGAAAATAATTTTCCAATGGTATCATAATTTATACCCAACTTCATCAATAACATTTAGTTTTGTAAATAATTCAAAAAATTTAATAATCCCTGCCAAACCTCTTACCGCTTAATAATGACGATTGAACGAGTTTTTTAAAATAATCATGTTTGTATTCCTGTCCTCCATTCCGGAGTATTAATAACAAAGTAGTCATCTATCCCAGCACTAGAATTGAATGTTTTCATTGGACTCAAAATGTTAAATGAGCTTCGGGGTTCCCACACAAGGAAAACAAATATAGAAACATATGTGTTTATAAAAAAATTTAGAAGACAACATCGGATCCGAGAAAGAACCCGCATTTCCATCCATAGTACACGGTACACATACTTTTGAATGTGAATGTGACGCGTTTCGCCTCCCAAAAGAAATAACTAAAGAGCGTTGAAGCCTCTACAAATTTCTGTTTGGATAGGAAAAGATGCCTTATTTAAAACATGCAATAAGTCACCTCTTCCACTTGACAACTACAATTCCCCTTACTCCTTTCCAACTTTCAAGAATCTTCTTATCATATCCCACCAGCACGGCAGACTTCATTCGGATTCGGATAAAACCTCTAGCAACCCAGAATTGAAACTTTTTTTTAAAAAAATGTAAAGCATAGGACATCGGCACATAAGCCGTGTCAGTACTTCCGTTTGACTTATCTATTTCATTTCCTTACTAGTAAGATTGTGAGCCAAGTCAAATAATAGGTTCACAACACGTAACACGTGGAATTAAATACAATCACCTATCACCTCTTGATCAGAAGTTCTCCTTAATATTAAATACCAACTACTAGCTCAAATAAATAAAAAACGACACCGCCAGTCGTCGCATTACATTAATAACAATCATGGTCAAGAGAATAATCCAATCTAATTCTACTCTACATACATATTGAACAGCCTGACATATGCCTGACATGGAAGTGGCATTTACTCCGTTCTTCTTTCGGAAACAAGTTCAGTCCAAATTAAAATAGAAACAAGTGGTGTGTAGAAAAAATAGAGAAGGCAATATTTAAGTGATGATACACACGCAATCAATCAAGAATCAACAATGAACACATGAAACTACCGAACACAAAAAACACCAAACAGCTAAAATTAAAACTTAAAACCCTCAAAAACAAAGAGAATGAAAATATGATCATGCAGCCCTGAGCCGGACCAATAATGACTTCCTAATTCAATTTAAAAGACCGAATCACATGAACACAAAGACTAGAGTTCAAATACTAATCATTCCCCATCATCGTAAAACTAAGATAGATAGTCTTCCTCATTTTTCGTACTAGTATTAAACTCAAAAGTAGAGATAGAATTTTGTTTCTCTGCCCAAAAAAGAAATTGAGACTTGTGCCAAATCTTGAGTGTTTCTTTATTTGTATCTCAACTACAAGTTCCGAGTATTCCCCGTGTCTCAACTCTTTTTCGTCGTCCTTCCATCACTTCACTCCATTTCATTCGGGAGCTTTTATATATTTTTCATTAACTGAAAGTAAGAAGAAGGTGAGTTCATACTTCTCGCTCAGCACTGAGCACTACTCCTTGGGTACTTCTTCCGCCAGAAACATCCAGAGGAAGATGAAGAAGAAACACCGAAAATAAACTCGAGTTCCAAATAAATGTCTGACTAGCGGGCTGACTTATGAGGAAAAGTAGCTAAAGGAAGATGTACCACCATCCTATGTATGCAAGTGTAAAAAAAATTCCCGTCTTTTTTCTACCCCAAACAGAACAGAACAGAACAAGAACAGAATAGAGGAGTTCAAGAAATTCCATTTGAGTCAAGCATCAAGCAAGCAAAGCTGGACTCTTTTTACTACTTTTCCTGCCTCATATGTATGTACTCTTACCCCTTTCCTAAAATCATTACAATATGTATGTTGAAGTCCTTATTTAATTTTGAGTCATATGCAGGCATGTTGTTTACTCCAACACTCCTAGGTCAGTTATTGATACATTTGCAATGTGAGTCAAATGTCTTTGTCAATTTTTGTCATCTGTCGGTTTTTGAAATGCCCATAAGTACGATTTCAACATCAGTAATCAGTGCTGTAGTTTACGTAGAAAGTATCGCAGGTTCATTTTTAACATATTCCGATTTATTGACAAAATAGAGCGAGTATCAATGAATAAGCAAGGTCTCACAAATAAAACAATAATTTTGTAATGTTAGGACCAGACTTATTTTGGAGAATAGGTCCAAAATTAAAATTGCAAATGCACGTGGCGGTACAACCCGAAAACTAAAATGAACTGTAACATAACTGCGTTACCTGCCTTTTCGTAGTTAGTTATACTTGGGTTTTACTTTGACTTAAACTGGATGACGACGACATGTAAGTGTAGAGAATAGAATCAACGGGAAGACGAAAGACACTAAACCAAAAGACTTTCGTCTCGTTCGGTTTCATCTGGTATGCAATGTGTGAATTCCTTGCTAATGTGTTCATGCCTCACGGAATGGCAAGTTTCTGATAGAACCACTCACAACAAACCCTATCTTCCTCATCCCCACAGGAATAACATTGACTTTTCATGCCAAATTCGCTTTAACCGTATCACCTTACTTCAAGAAGAAGAATGAGGGGTTTGGGGATCTTTACTTACAAAAAAAAAGAGAAAAGATAAAAAGATAACCCTTTCTCCGTAAATACAGTGCAAACTTTTCTGCCAACCAACCGAATTATAAATTCAAGGAAACCCGAGAGAAGAGTTATTTAATCTCACATAGCTATCTCTCAGTAATACACGAGTCAGTGATGAAGGTAAGAATTCTTGACTAATGATTTCAAGAGGATAGCTACTTAGTTATCTTGAAAGGAATGCTGTTACCCGCTCGTATTTTTTGTGGTCTAGTCAATCCATTTCAAAACCAATGCCGATTTCTTTTACTACTAAGGAAAGCTCTTATTTAGCGTCGTGGGATGATCGAAACTGATACGTTTTAAACCGTAAGAATTGTATCAGAGTTTGACGTGACAAATCTTCAAAATACGTATCAAGTAACGAGTAAACTTGTCTTTGTCCGAACTTTCTTAAGTCTTTACTTTATTTTCACACCTTCTTTTGTGTGTTATCCAGGTCCAAGGCCCGTCTAACCTTTCCTAACACGACTCAAATTGTCAATTGTGGACTTTGGGGTTGTCAGCCTAGGTCGAGCATACATTCCTATTCATTCTAAAAAAAAAGTTATCGGACTACATCTACCTGAGAAAACGACTGGTGTTTCAACCGACACCGAAAACTTTACGTCATTTTTGTATTTTTTCAGTCGAACCACTCAAAATACGGGTGTAGAACTCTTAGGTATAACTTTGAAAATAAAATACTATGTTAACCTGTGCTGTGCTCGTGACGATAAAATATTAACGAGACAAATTCGGAAAAATTCGCGCGAAATCATTATCAACTTTCTCATCCTTCTGAAAATCCTTCCAAATGTAACTCCACACCCCCACAAATGGCGGACATTTTGATTTACATTTATTATGCTCCAAATATTTACACTCGGTACAAAGGGGTGGAGTATGATAAAATTATTAAGCATGCAAATTGTGTTGTAGTATTGCGTTGCACGCATCTTCGTTCCGCTATTTCGCTTGTCTTAAACTAACTAAGCCAGCCGGTTGACCAAATATTATAACACTCAAGTCGACACATGGAGGGGTACAATTACATGCTAACTAGGTTTTTAGTCAAATAATCTCCGCTAACACATTTAGACAATTTTTCAGAAGGAATAATAGGAACCAGGTGACGTGAAGCTGTGAAAATTCGTTATTCCTACACGCACGTACGTACGTACATCATATCATGGGGTAGAAGAATCTTAATTGAGCGCAGTGAATGAGGACTTGAGTGGTAATTTCCTTGTCAGGTGGTAATTACTCCACACGTAATTACAATAATTAAACCCGAGAACGATACACACATTCAAGAATCAAAACAGTGTTAGTTGTGTGTTAGTATAGTAGTGTGAAGGAAAGCAATGCAATGGAATGGGTTTTTATCTTATCTTACCGAATATCGCAGTTGGATCTGACCGAAGGGTCGCATGTCCATTTTTACTACCCATAGAATGGTACCCGCCGCCGCCACTCGAGTGTCCACTTCCACCACTGCTAGCATAGGATGGACTCTTCCGTCCCTAAAAAATTAGAAAAAAAAATCATTTAAGAAAAGTAAATAAATCCAGACCAGCCGGTTCCATCAAATCTTCCACTCAAAACTAACCACTTCCACCAATCCTTCCTTTTCTTGAAGTCCAGTCTAGGCCAATTATCCCATGGACCCAAAACACACCGATTTACAACTCCCGCATTATCTTAAACGTTTAAACAGAAGAGAAGAGCACATGCGTAATGGTTTTGAATCTAAACTAGTTCAGTTTAGTAGTCCTTAAGAGACTTACATTCTTTTCACCGGTCACCGGTATTAAATCGTATACTGACAACGGGAAATACTTGAGTGTAAAGCTCAGATCAGACTAAACCCCTTGGGTTAGCTGTCAATTATTTCTCCTGGTTGTGATAAAGATTTGGTAAACCGATAAAAATTTCTTTTAATCACACATTCATGAAAAGTTAAAAGATATTCGCAGGAAGATATGGTCTTGCAATGCCGATAGATACCGCTGAACTTGCATTTGTTTCACAGAAGATAGGGAAACATTTCGGTGAAGAAAACCCCTACAGAAAACTGTCAGCATTGCCCGCCGACGCGACTGAACCCCCACCATAAAGTCAGTAAGTAGTAACAATCTGCTAACCTCACTTCGCTACTAGACATTCTCCGTACCGTAAGTCCCTGTCAGACTAAAACATCATTGTTCGAAATATTTGCTGAGGACATTTGATTCTTTCTGCCAATTCGCAGTTCACATCCGACAGATCCGACTAGCGTTCATTGTAACGTGAGTTTCCGATCTTTTGGTAATAATAAAATTTACAAGATCTTTAATTTCGGCTAGTTGTCGGCTAGGCCTGACCGTTCGTTGTATGGAATATAACTCCTCTTTTATTTTTATTACCAACTCACTTTATTTTACTACATCCCTGACTGGATTCACGAGCGGAACTAATCGTTTTCCACTTGGGCTCCATCCCTTCTTCTTCATCCATGTGTTATATTTATTTCTAGTCTAAACTAACCTAAACCAAAAATCCTAAGACGTAGACATAGACGTAGACGGGTAGACGTAACCGGCGATGGACAATAGGGTGCGGACATTCATGTCAAACCCTTAACTTTATTTATGATAATTCTTAAATATATTCTTAATGTGACCTCTCATAATTTGCTATTAGTATTGAATTCCAAGTATCCTGGCCTGGCTACAAGCACGACGGCTCCGGCTCGGTTTAACTAACGACCGTGACATTTAAAATTGTCCGGTCTGCAAAAAATAATTACGCATTATTTTCCTTGTGTTTCAGTTTCATTCTCTTCGTCTGATTGTGATTTTGAGTTACTCATATTTTTTGAGCCCACCTGAGACGTTCAATTTCTTCACGGGTACTTTAGCTAGTAAATAGCATTGTACCTGTCCTTTTCCCTGTCCTGTTTCCAACCGAGTCCATGTCATAAAATCTACTCAACCTCGTTGGGATACTACGAAGTTTTTTGGGGGAATGAAAAAAAGGAACCATTGTGAAATGCAATAATGCAAGTAAACCTGCAGGAAATTCTTTATTACTCCTGTTTCATTTCACTATATACGAATTGTACGTGGGAAGGAACTGGGATCCGTTTACTTCGTTGTTGTCGTCATAAAATGGTATGCAACGCCACCCAAACCAATGTCATGATTATGATAAACATTATGTCAATAAAATCATATGTTGAATCTAATCTAATCAATTGCATTACGGATTGCACAAAATCATCCTACAAAAGTTGGAAGTCTCAAAAGAAAATGAAACCATAGCAGATCTCAAAAACATTTTTTGTCGCGAATCCCAAGTTCTATCATATCGTTCGGCAACTATGGCGTAGAATTATTTCCGTTTGTCGCCTCCTTACTTGGTTATGATTGTCAATGTGATACACATACCACCCGGAATTCAATCGGGAATTTCCCTTGATACAATAATACCAATTACCAATTACGGATTAAATAAAGATTAAAGATCAGGTATGTGTTTGCAAGTCTATCAATAATCATGAAGTTTTAATTCACAAAATCAAATCGGCATTAGTTGTAATACGCGTGGAGATCTCTGCATATCTAACATACCATATCGTGATTCAGTCGCATCGCAATTAAAAATACGTTTTCAGTAGTTGAATAAATTAGTCAAGTGGCCGTAACTGGTAAGGTTGAAGGTAAAGTATAAAATGCAATAAAGAATTACGGCCTTCAGAACGTTAAACCTTATCATGGAGTTAGACTGGGTAGATTGTCCAATCAAGTTAAGCCATAGCATTTAGCATTGGTAAAAATCCCATAACTATTTTCAGTATTTTCGACACCCAGTTGGCGTTGGACAATTTGACTTTGAGTGCTGAATACGATTACGAATGCCCAGCCGAGTACAATTCACGGTTGTTGCAAAAGAGAAAGAGTAGCCATTAACCACAATCCGTGGATTAAGGATTAAACTCCGATTAGATTAATGAGGTGTTCCAATTAAAAAGTCGGTCCGTTATTATGATACGGTACAAAGTATAGGTAGGCAATCCTTGCCGCTTCTCTATGATAGGGGCTCGATCCCTGTTCCAATTGACAGGATGAGATGGCGGTTACTTTAAGGAGGTTATCTCTCCAGAGAGGGGTACCTTTCCAATATAAACTGAAAACTAAAGCTAACCCAGTTTCCAAAATTACCCGAGATTTGACCGTAGCATACGTACGCCGTAAGAATGCAGTATCGGCGTATGCCAATTATTGAGTGTCTTTTTTTCGATGAAAATTTGCAATGAGGAATGGGATCTTATGTCAAATTGTTCCAGTAGGTGACCAATAACACATCGAATGCGACTCTCAATTAGCGATAGCTAATTAGAAATGCCGTAGACAGAACGTCAATATTGTTAATTCTTAATTTCTTACCGATTTTATCCAACTAATGCCCAATCTGAGTTATACTCTAAATACGAAAAGAGTCCGAAATATAACGGTTTTGTTATGTTTCTCCAAGAGTTATTCCAGGAATTCGTTAAATTTTACATTCCTACTACTCAACTCCAAACTGAAATTCAAAAATTAATGAAATCCTTCCAAACCAACCTGATCACATTCCGTTGACCTGATGAGGTCACTCTTCTCATCATTGATGACATCGTCCACGCACTTGTCATTCTCACCCTCATCCTCTGCACATTTAAAAACTTTGACTTCGTCACAGTCATTCGGATCCTCAGACCGAATTCGGTCCGACGGTGACCTTCCACTACTACTTGAGCTCCCGCCGCTCATGTGCGGCATTTTCGTGTCCTTTATTTTCCCTATTTCAACAATGGGATCTTCCCGTGTTCAAAATTTTGTCTTCCAAAAAAAAACATTAATTCAACAGTCCTAATTGTGTTTTATCCAAAAACAAATCTAATACTCCATGCAAGGGTGATGTTCACACTCGGCTCTTGCTTGACTTTGTAAAACCGGTGACCGGTATCCTTTATTAATTTTAATATTGTATATTAATTCTTAACCATCGTACACGCACACGCACAGTGCACACAGACAGTGGTTAACTTTCTTAATTGTCCAGTGACCACGTTTTTGATCGTCAATTTTGATTAACCAACAACCAAACGGTAAAAGTAAGTCATCATCATCGCTTCGTCTTTCAGGTTGCACAGTTAATAATATTTAATTTCGGACTTATCAAAATCCGCACGCAGGCACCCACAACAGACACCACAAAATGTCTTAGAGCTCAATTCAAAAAAAAATCCATGAGATTAGAAATGTACATTTGTCCAGTAGTCATTTGTAGTAATTATAAGTCTTTGTGGTTTTCCCCGCGTTATCAGTAATCTATCCATTCTTGTCCATCCCAAGTTCAAGTCTAGAAAAGTGCGAATGATGACACGCATAATATTCAAATATTCAACACATGACAATTTTAATTTATTCATGTGCCGAAATGGAGCACAAACAAACAATGAATGACTTTTCCACGTGCACGTCACACGTCACACAATAACAATAGTAAAGTAAATTGATGATTTGTAAGCATTTTTCAGTACTTTTCAGCAGTATATTTATTGTAAGATAGGAGCGGAGTAGTGGTACGTTTCTCCAGTTCAACAACTTGACTAATACTAACGAGGTGGTCAAAAAAGTGTACTCTTGTGTTGTGGATTGGATTGCATTGCTCTTGTCGTCGCCGCTGCCGCCTGCTTTTGCCTGGAATGCATGCACACACGGGGTAGTCTTGAGAGTCAGTGCCATGTGGATGCGTTTGAACATTGCGTTGCAGTCCCTTGTTAGCCTGGGGGGTTTCTAAGTACGAATGCCTTTTGAGGGGGTCCGACAAAAAAAAAAGTAGGAGGGGAAATCATAAAAGGGTCGGTGCGTCCAGTACTAAGCGCTCCAGTGCAGTGTATGTGTGTGTCGGCGAGGTGGTAAGAGCTTGGGGCAAAATGAGAGGGGTCGGCGGGTTCGAGACCTGAGTATTGTATAAAAAAGTTTTGCCGCGGCGGCGCGGGATCTACGTACATATGAATAAATGGTAAGGTGTAAAGGGCGGGCGTGGCGTGGAAGCGCAAGCGGCGGCGACTTTTCAGCCAGTGCGTCGGAGGTTGGACTTGAAGTCAAGTTAGAAAAGAAGACCCGCAATTCAAAGTGCCGAAATAGGGAAGCCGGCACTCGCACTGGATGAGCGGACGAAGACCAGGGATAACCCACTCCAGCACAAGCCAATCATCAAACTGGTTACATGGAATTCTTACCAGTTACTCCGAGGGGATCACAACTGCGAGCTCTCTGTCATCTGACGAGAAAAATTCATACCTTTTCCAAACATCATAAATGTCCTTAAGTTTATAGGGTCTGAAGAAGTTTCTGTTCTCTGAAAAGTCTGTGTGCTTTTTTTACTAATAGTGAAAACTGTCAGAAATTACTAGTACCTAAGAGGTTTTAATTAAAAAAAAATGAGTCAACCGTTTTATATACTTAAATTAAATAGTTAGGTAGATTTTGTCGAAATGTTCAGAAATGAAAATCTGAAAACTATCGTGATTTCGAACAATACATCCAGACACATTTTTGATTCATACGCAGTATTTGCTGGCTAGAACTAAGAAATTTTGCCTATGCGGTCAAACCTAACGTAACTTCCCTAAAATTGGACAAATTTAACGTAACTTCCCTAAAATTGACCAGATCTAACGTAACTCCCCTCAAATTGACCAAATCTAACGTAACTTCACTGAAATTGGCCAAACCCAACATAACTTCCTGTGAAATTGGCCAAACCTTGACTTCCATAAAATTGACCAAACCTATCGTAACTTCCCTAAACTAGACCAAACCTATCGTACCTTCCATAAACTAGACCAAACCTAACGTAACTTCCCTAAAATTGAGCAGAACTAACGTAACTCTCATAAAATTGACCAAACCTAACACGTAACTTCCAGAGAATTGAAAATAATTTTGAAGAAGAGTTTCCAAACCTAACGTAACTTACAGAAGATTGACAATTTGGAAAATACATAAAATTAGTAGTATTTTCCTAATCCCGTGGGAAACGTAAACTAAAATTCTCCCTTGCCCTGACCTCTCTCATAGACTCGCACTTTTAGTGGTATGACACTATAATTATAATGTTCTTCTGCTAAGGAAATTAATTGTAATTAACATTTTGTGTAATTCCTTTTTGATCTTCGTTTTTATTGGTGAGGAAACTCTGGATTCGTTAATCATTAAGTCTACCGCTGAATGTTTACAAAATACCAGTACTACATACAAACATTCTAATTATTGCTAATAACCGTATTTTCTATAACTATATAAAACAAAATGAAGTTGCACAATTTGAGAAATTATAACTTAACATGCAGCATGCTCATCCAATTAAACTCTTGATACAAGATATTGCTAAATACAATTAATTATCAAGTCTTCTAATAGTTTTACGGTACTCTGAATAATTTTAAATTTCCTGACACCTTTAAACCTTAAACCGGGCTGTCGCTATAATACGTTAATTTCTATATTGAAGTCATTCAAGTCGGTTAGCCAAAGTCGTTCAAGGGGTTAATTCCAACGTGATGCCATTTGAGTGATGATGAGGAGCATCTTTTTACGTGCTGGGTATGAAGTCACACCCAAAGATCTCAAGTCATCCTCGGTCAACGTCGAAAAACAAGCCAAATCAATCTCTTCAGTAATAAATCGATCTGTTTTAGAAAATTCGAAATTAGTTCACACATTAGAAGTTAATGGATCAAGTATTGTAAATATTCGCCAATCATTTCGTACCAATATATTTCTCAAGTCCATTTTGAATCAACAAAGTTGGTAAATCATTGAAAAAATCAGCCAAATGATAGGACGAAGTGCCGTCGAGCAAGTTCGATTGTTGAGGTCCCAATGGTGTTTTCGGACGTGCCACAACAGTAGTCATAATTTCGTTTTGTTTGACACGATTATTATTAGGATCATTATGTTCCGCGGAATCTGGCCAAGTATTTCCCCGGGGGGTTGAATTTGATGATGAAGCAATTTCTTCTGTTCCACTTTCTCCAGCGACATCCTGCTTCACTGTGGCTAAATCCAAGATTTCTTTGACGGGAAATAAGCTCGTATGGGTTCTGCTAAATCCACATCCGGACCATTCGGAAGTCGGCACACGTGGACCTGAACCAATCTTTGCGTGATACATGGCTGAAATTTTTAAAATGAAATTAATATCGAAAGGACTGAATTAGTAGTATATAATCTGTATTAATTTCTCCTACCTTTCAGTGCCATGAACTTTTTCTCGTTCATTGGATTAATTGGTGCATTGATTGGTGCTACAGTCGGCCCTTCAGCAGAGCTCTCCGAATCAGTTGTACTTTCTGGTGGACTCACAAGAATACTCGGGTTTGTATTTGACCTTTCATACCCAGGAGCTTTCCGTGGATGCTGAAAATCTCTGCTGTCCGGAATTTTGTAGGGTGCATTCATTGGCATCTTCAGAATCCCCGGTGGTGGTGTGTCATATCCACCCATTCTTTCCAAATCCCTGGATACATTTCCATACCTTTGTCCTTGGAATTGTTGTTGCATAGAATTCGGATTGAATTGACGAGGACGAATATTTGAGAAACCAGGTGGAGCGCTGTTCATATCATTCATGCCCATATTTGGAGGTGGTCCAGTTGGAAGAACGCATGTAGAAATTGTTGGAGAACAAAATGGACTTGTGAATGGTGTTGGTGGCCAAAATGAAGGTGATAGAATCGGAGAAACCATATTCGGACTGGACGGAAGCAATAATGGTGGAAGTGGTCCGGGTGGGTTCAATCGATTTCCTATACAATAAAAGTCTCGAATTATTCTTTGAACGAGAGACCAAATAAATTTGCGTTCAAACCTGAAGGGAAAACTGGACGAAGATTATAAGAAATTGGAATATTTGCAATGCGTTGAGGTTCTTGTCCACCCAATATGAGACGCCTGGCTTCATAAATATTGCCAGTGTTCCTTTCGGCAGCAATAAGTTGAATCGTGCGACTTCTTCCAGGAACTGGTGGTGGAAGTGATGACCCAGGTCCACCATTTCCACTCCGACTATTCCGATTTATGAGCTTCACATTCACATTCAGCTCAGATCCAATTAAACGTACAGACTCCCAATCCAACTGATAATCGTCCGCCAGGTCAAATATCATACGTAGAGGAAGACAACCCTAAACGATCAGTGTGTGACTTTTACATATTCTCCGAGACTTGTAAAATAAATAAATTGTAAGGTTTAAATGTAATACTCACAATGAGTTGTTGACGAGCAAAGTACACGCTGTTAATATCTCCAGTGATGTAAATTCTTGAACGTTTGATTTGTTGAATATTGTTGTCCGATAAGTCAGGGAAAATTATTTTAGCTCCAGTATTCATCATTATTCCATGCACATTACTGTCATTCACGGCTCTCACGAAACTGTGTTGCAATGCTGAAATTTCCATAGTCGACTCAACAGTCAGAGCTCCCACCTGCAAGAGAATTAAATATATTTCAAAAATATCTAAAATCAGATTGTAGACTTTTTGGAAATTTACATGGGTTCCTGCAGCAAAGTAATTAATGATTTTTCCAATAGCTTCCTTGATCCGTACAGAGTCAACTTCGCATCCTTTGACAGAGACGGTCGTCTGTTGCATCTTGTTCGGTGGATGAATTGTCACCTAAAATCATATAATATGATCATTTTCATACTCTCACTTGCATATTTCATTTCAAAAATGAAAGACTTGTAGGCAAAATTGATTTCCGACCTGCACATTGTGGGTCGTCTGAATAGAGTCAATGAAAATGTGATGTGCGTCTGGATTCATATGCAAGTCATACGAAGTGTGCATCATTGGCAAGTTGAACTGTAAAATCAACGGGCTCAACTCCTGGAAAAATTAAATTGTTATTTACATAAGCAATTACTCGTTAGATCTCGGTAGAAAAATGTAGTGCTCCACACGAATCCGAATCCGGTTTATGCCGGATTAGTGTTGATGAGTCAGGTTGATGAGTCAGGTTGATGAGTCAAGGAAAATCTCTTATTCAGGACACATGGACAATAATTCACCGCACGAATGCGAATCCGGATTGGAATCTCGAATCCGAATCTGGCTTTTTCCGGATTCGAGATAAGCGAATCCGGGTTCGAACGAATCGTAATCCACAAATCCAGATTTGTGCGGAGCACTAGAGAAATTGGGACTATTCTTTTCTGTAATAATGGAGGAAATCGGAGCTAGGAGTAAAGAACCTGCCTAACCTGGGGGGGGGACTAATATTCGAAGTTAGAAGGAAAATCCCAAAAAAACTCTAGAATTCGTTTTAAATCACGTAAATTTGTTTATTACCCTGACACGAGACCTGGCTTGTTCAACTGCTTCCAAAGATCCGCCAGCAATGGTAACTTGATTGCTTTTGTGGTCCTTGGACATTCTATTTGAGTCAGGGAAATGAATGTGGCATCCAGTGTCTTCCATCACTTTACGAATAGTAGCTCCTCGGCATCCAATCAAGTGTGAATGGTCAGTGTAGCTTATCTCCATTTTTAAAGTGATGCGTAAGTCCTAGAATTTAGAATCAGGTAATAAATACTTAAGTTAAGATCTCACAAGAGAATTAGTACTATTTAAATATTCCTATGATTTGTACGCCAAATATTCCTGCTCGCTCGTAGATGATATAATTGAAATCAGATCAGATACACTCAGCATATTATGTTATGATAATTCGATTCAAAGCAGTTTCTGATTCTGATTTTATTTCACATCATGTCTGGATGATCATAAAATCGGCTATTAATTTTGAAATAATGTCAGAAATGATAGTAGATTTAATATGACAATCTGATCGAAACTGTACGTTTATTGTCTAGTTACTGTGAGTGCTTGTTCACTCCGAAATTCTTGGTCTGAATAAAATAACTTGACTAACTTAAGTCAATATGCCCATTCTAGCGACACATTCACTAAATATTTCAGAGTAATTCTGGTAAAATCGTCGGGAATTACAAATACAGTGGTATACATATTTGTATGTCATTTATGTCATGTCACAGGCAATAAGTCAAACCACGCAAAATGTCAAATTGCATTCACTTGTGTGTGACAGGTACACATTTTATGAAGTGAACACTAAATAATTGTCTTGTTCAATTTACAAATTGGGGGACAAATTCCTGCTCCATTTTCAGCCAGTCGGAAGCTGAAGTTTTGAGATATACGTTTTCCTTTACGACGTTCTCTGGCATAAAATTTAATTGAGAAAAGGTGTTTCGTTACAGTCATTTTCAGAAGATATTTGCGAAATTATTGAAGTTTAAAGCAATCAGCAATCACATTTTGCCTAATTCGATTGTTGCCTGCGACACCCTATGCGAATAGCCCTGACTGGAGAGATGTGCTGTGAAACTTACACGATGAGGTCCAAGTTCCTGGAGCACCTGCATTTTAGCGTCATTCACTTCATCAGGATTATGACCATAAATTCTCACATATAAGTCTGAAAGATTTTTTTACAAGCGGTCCAAATTTTAGGTGCTTACTACTGAATATTTGCGTATTATTAATTATAATAGACAATTCACACCTTTCTTAGTCTTAGCTCCTATTTTCATCCGAGAAGGCCATTGAATGTACGTATTAGTCCCGTCCATAAGCTAATTTATCAATATTAATTATAAGTGGTCGGTCCTGTTCACATTTGATTCAGGGAAATAATACAGTTGAATCTCTATTTAAACGGATGTCGACATAATAAACTTCCCAACAATGTTACCCAAAATATGTATATCTGTAAAACACCCTCCACAAAAATAATCCTTATAACAGTCGAGTTCGTTATATAGAAATTCAACATTTACACCCAACAATAAGTACTTACCGATTCCATGTATCCTTTCTCAGTCCCATTCTCTCGTTCTGTAGAAAAGTCAGGAGAAGACATTTGATTACATAACTCAAATTTGAGTTTTGCCAATAACTCTGTTATGTTTTCAGTGAGTTGGTAGCTCATTCTCGGTTTGGTTTCAAATTTTAACGACATTACCACGTTTAAAATTCACGAATTAGAACTGTCACCATTTAAAATATCCAATTTTCTAGTCAAAACTTGATCAACTGTTTTAAAAACTGGGAGAAGAATTACAAATGATGCTACTCTGTCAACTTTTTAACCTAGACTAATATCCGACTGGAAAAATACTGGGTTCACGAGGTCATTGTTCCGAACCGTGAGAACTATCTTACAAAGTGCATGTGTACATGACTGCTCTAACGAAGTTGTAGAATCAATGCGTCTTCGTGCAGCCTGTTGGATTAAAATTCTACAAAAATGTCCTTGACATGCTCGGTCTAGCTAAATTGAACTAAAATCTTAATTTTCTCCCAATTGGAATTTCGAAATTCCAAAAACTTTGATAGTACGGCCTGTACAAAAACGGATGTAACTTTTCTCTCAAAATTATCATTCGTCGCTGTTTTGAGTACTTTTGCCTTTAATATTCGTGTCCTTAAGATAAATTGGACTGATCGAAATCTGAAAAATGAATCTGGAAATAAGTTTTCTACTCAAATTCCTCAAAACTTCTTTAAAACATACAAAATCCATGCACATAGGCAGTTACGTAGCCGTCCAGCTACAACAGACAGCTTGGCGTCGACGGCAATGACCTTTTGTTTAGGTTTTTCAGCATGAACGAGGACTCACTGTGAGCGACCTAAAGAAACAGCGTCGGATCAAACACCGCATGAGAACCATGCCTTGTGACACGTTATGGAAATTTTGATAGTCGAATTAAAGTTGATAAAATGTATTTTGTCATATTTATTGGTAAAATGTACACGTGTCGGTATGGCATGTGCCGCGCTAACAAGGAGAGGGAATGCATGGCATTGGCATGTGGAGCAATGACCGAGGAATCCCCGCTTTCCACGTGCTTCGCCAGCCAGCCAAGTTGGCCTCCCGATTGTCTCGATGCCCCACCACCACTCACTGCAGTTCTGTGCCATACCACAAAAACGGAATTTCAGACTTGAACAATTTATAAAATTTAGATAAAGTGAGATGTACATTTCGAATAAATTTACGTGTTAGGACTAAATCAAATTATAAAACATGAAAAATAGATAAAATAAAATTAAGTGAAGAAAATATACAGGGTGTCCACGAAAAAGAGCACAGTTTGGGTATTTTTCGTTGTTGGGCGGTTTAATCTCATTGCCTTTCGTAACTAAGCCAAAATATCGTCAAACAACTGTGCGCTTTTTTGTCGACACCCTGTATAATATTACGGATGCCTTTTCCAAAGGTGCATGAGCTTATAGCGTATCACAGAAATGAATGGTGAGACCGGAGAAAAAAGAGTGAGATGCACATTTTGTAGAAGTAATAAGGTTAGGAATAATATGTTAAAAAGACTAATAAACGACTAGAAATAATTGAACTGTCCTTTTTACCAATGATGTATCTCCGACAAACGAGGACATTAAATTGGACTATAGAAAAACACGTCCAGAAAAAGTGGAATATACATTTCATTATGTACGTGTATAGCGTGTCGTAGCCTATACGTAAATGAAATCTGAGATGGAAATAATCTTTGAAATAAACGCGATAAATCTGGAAAAGGAGAGAGTGGAGACCAAACACCTAAAATCGCCCCCCCCCTCCATTCAACCCACAACTTTGAGATATGCATTTTGTAAAGAATCTTTCATAGGATCTATGAGCTATTCCGCTTTAAAATCCGGCGCTGACGAACGCGTCAAACTTGCGTGAAGATATCCTTAGAAGATGAATTCTTGAACGATTTCACGACAGAAAAACGGTCAAAATAATTGTTTTCGAATTATCCACCAATATGAGCGGTTTTGTTGCATTTTATGCATTCTATTGTTCGACCGGCGTGGATGGAGCTGATTTTCACCGTAAACTGAAGTACTACAGATTACACCCGGTGAAACGATCGGTTTTCCAGCTATAACTGATAGAGCTAGTTAACTTCATTATGCGATTCCGATTGTGAAGGTGATTCAGGGGAGGTCATATTTTAAAGGATGAGTTGAAAAAAGAAACGATGATTTTGTCTTGATCCGGCAAGACCCTTTATGAACTAGTGTGGTTCGCTGATGAACTTTTACAAAAGAAACTGTTCACCCTCACAAAGTCATTGTGTCCAAGAATTAACAACCACTTTCTACGGAATAGAGAACATAGATCCTCTTTATTATTATCCACAAAATGCAAATCTCAACCAAACTCCCCTAATTATTCTGTAGAAAAGGAGCAAAAGGATATGGACCGCCCCGTATATTTGCAGAGGATACAAAATCAAGTACTCTTGTCGTATCATTCGAATCTAAATTGTACATTTGAAGTGTTCTTTGTAAGTTAACCATCATGATTCGTTTTTCGGGACGATGGATTCAGCAAAGTCCGGAAAAATTTACTGGACTCGAAATGTTATACAATGTGTGAAATGTGGATGTACCGTTACATGAATAGTAGTTACCCAAACTAAATGGTACTGTTTGTTCATAATGTTGATGCTGTTCTATTTTGCATTGAATTAACATATTAATTCTTACCTGGCCTGGGATTGAAAAGAAACAGTTATTCCGTCGATATACAGTATAGGTTCCCATAATTAATTCTTTAAATAATATAAGTTTGAGTAAAATGAGTAAACCATTGACCTTTTCGTCAGGATATAAGAAAACGGAGATGGACTACCAGTTTGCATGGCACGTGGATAATGTATTTACCGTTAACTAATTAAGTAAGCAGTTTTCAATCCTTGCCCTTTTTGAAGCAAGCATAATTAGCTGTACATACAAAATAATTTCAGTCCGAAAATAGTGACAGGTTCCGAGAAGGAATTATTTAAAACTTGTGACTCGTAAATTCTTGACGAAATAGCGATTGACGGATGCCTGGAAGATTCTACGGAAAGTAAATTCGTTTCCCTAGTTCTTGAATTAATGATCAAAACATTGCATTTCTAAACCCTTGAAATTTTTGATGTATCCATGTCGTGCCTGACTAATCACCTAACGTAATTCAACAATCATTTGAGCTTTAAAATAATGCCTCGACTGATCTGAATCCCGACGACTATGCAAAATCAATAGCCCCGATGATTCTCGAGTAAACCTTCCCGGAAAACGTTTGATGGTTCATTCACCATCAAAATGTCAATGCCTGGAGACTTGATAAACAATGCTTACGGTTTGCATGTTATACGTGGATTTACCGTTAGCAGTCAAAACATTACCCATCAGTTGGGGTTTTTAATAAATTCCTGTTAAAATCATAATTATAGATGCCAACAGCCCGAAAACGTTGTCATGTTTAACGTTACACGTTAAACTTAAACAATTCCAAGAGCGTTAGTCAAATGTCTGAAAATTCCTCCTTCCTGATATAACTTTGGTTTTTGTGCGGCACGTGGATTTACCGTACGATTTCTTATCATGAACGCTAGAAACGGAACTTAGAATAAAATGTTGTAAGAGTTGACTGACCCTGGAGTATTAGCGTTTCCAGCTTTTTGCGACTAACACGAACATCCTCTCGAATTGGACCTGCACCGAGAGCAGTCAAATCTTCACGAGACAAGGACAAAAGCGTTGCATTGTCCGATGATTCGGACACAGTGTCCGAAATGTGAGTGCAGTCTGAAATGTTCCCTTGACTCATGTGAAGAGGTTGGAGAGGAAATGGCATTTGAAACATGTTGACGTGATTTTATTCTCACGCCTCTCCAGATCCAAATTGATTCTGTTACGTCATAAACATAAAATTAATTATCAAAATTCTGTTCATTTTTTTCTCTTCAATTTGACCTGACCCGGATGAGGTTTATGATGAATGCACATGCATTTTACTTCATTCCTGTCATTTCCAGCTGATTTCTTTACCATTAACTAAAGGCAATAAAGACTTGTCTTTGGGTAAAGTTTCTCTTCTGTATTTGTATCTACTTGCTCACTTGTGTGCCTAAAATTTAATTTGACAGGGTTCCTTAATTCTTAACATTTCATGCCCTTGTTAAGTGAAAGACTCCCTATCTCTTATCATCTCCAAGAGCATGATCGTATCGCAACTTTGGTCATTTCCCATGTCGTCATTGGTAATTCAACTGAAATTATTTCAATGTACTCTCTAGTGCAACCCATTCTAATAAACCAAAATATTTTTCGAAAACCATAGTTTGTCATTTTGGAAATTCTTAAGCATGCATGGTCGTAATAGGTAAGGTGAAAATTTATTTGTCTCGTTTTATTACATTTTCCGAAAGTGGGTGTTGGCTGTTGGGCTGATTTTTTATTCAGGATTGAATAAATTGTCTAATGGTGCTCTAAATAGAACGTTGGAGTCCTTCAATTACGGTACAAATAATCTAATGTGCAGTATAATTTTAAAAGTACATTCTTAAACACTTACATTATCAATTCCCAGTGTAACCCACTGAAAAAAACGTTTTGAGATCTTCTGGGCACTAACTGGTTCCATAGACCAGGCAAAAATTTGACACCAAACACCACACCTCATCTGTGATTGGCCACAGAACTAATAATTTTGTAAATTTTAAGTCTTGAGTTTTTGAATTGCTCTTCCAAGAGCTGAACAATCACTGACTGGACTTCCGACGACAGTTGTCCATGTATGTCAATATTTCTGAGCACATACACTGCACGACCGGGTAAAAGAAAAGTTGGGGTCCCTTGACCATAACTTCATAAATATAATTATTAATCTTATTCCCCCAATATATGTAGAAAATGAAAATCGAGTGAAACTGAAAGGAACTTTAGCGGGCAAGCGTTATTAGGAAATACATTAAGGTGGATGGTCAAAACTCAAAACTGACTAACTTCCTGTCTCACTAACTGAATGTCACCTAAATACACAGTGGGGTCGTCAAATGGGATATTAATATAATTATTGCCAGGTGCAAACTAAAAACTTACTTATAACTCTTCAAAACAATTGTTACTAACTTAACTATAGGACTGACTAGAAGAATTTCGTATCACTGAATTTTTATTAGAACTAATATGAACTACTACTACAAACCAGGACTTGCACTTGGAGTTCAAAGTCACAGGTTGTCCTATGTCAAGAAATACAATTAAATGTCACTGGCTGTCAGAACCAATGCGCGTGGCTGCCTGTGCACTCTGGTTAGGCACGCAAGGTCAAGCTGGACAAATCTTTAGCAGATCACAGTCTCCAATCGCTAGCTATTTTTGCATATACACTTCATCTTCGACTTCTAACATATTTTCTGGATAAGTAGAGTAAACAGGACACCTCAGGGTACCGCACAAGTTTTTGCCGAGGTATCAATTTATCAGGAATTCGAAACTTCATAATTCAAAATTTGATAGAAGAATGTTTGGAAAGATTAGCTCAGCTTTTTTACCCTTCATCTTTGGCCAGACTTGTGGCCTGCTGGTGCACCGTGTGGATAGTCGAAGTTTAGGACTTCATTCCACGACCGCAAATAAGTTTTTTGGATTTGGATTGCCTTAATTATTTATGGTGCAGAAAATATGACAGGAGAAGAACTTCTTTTCATAATGTCTTAAGTGTCCGCGATCACTAAATCGGAATACCTACTCTCTCTACTGTACTGCCTGTGCTATCTTGCTGAATTCGGATGTCCGAATTACATGAATTGCTCATATCAGATAAAGAAATATATATATGAAATATCTTATAATATTGGTATTTGTAAACTATATTGTGATATTTACCGCCAGCCTTGCAATTCCTTGTATACTCCGGCAATGCAATGGTAAAGGCGGGACCCTGTATAGTTGGGTTGATTGAAATTATCTCCAGTCGATGCAAATTCCGATCAGGGATTGGGAGACTTTAATCAAGCTTCGTTTATCCACAAATTTTTGCTCCACAGCAGCCAATGCGTATTGCAGTCTGGCGCCTTAACATTTTTTTCAGAATTATTTCTGTGTGATTAAATGATTTATAAGGTATACTGTGCAGTATTCGTTAAAAGACTGGAGTTTTCCGTAACTCCTTACTTACGGCATTTAATCTGACGGACTTTGACAAACAATTATTTGTACGTGTAATTTTGAACTTAATCATTTTCATTTTCAAAATTTTAAAGCATGATTTAGTAATGAGATGGAAGTTGTTCCCGATCTCACATGTAGTCAACGTTGTCAGGTACAGAATGAGCGATTCTCACGTCCAGAAGAAGTGAAGAATTTGAAGCACTTGATTGTGCGGAGAATGGTTTCAGATTCCGAGGGGCTGACCCTGTCCGTAGCCGAAGTCTCTTATCCGTTAACGTTTCAAATTCTGTTGGAGTAAGATTTTCCTCCTTTTGTTTCAAACATTTAGATGGTGTAGATAATTTGTTAGGTTTGTCTTCAGCTTGACCTTTGTTATTTTTATTTCCGCCCACATCTGAATGATAAGAACCGATGAAAATAATGTCATCACATTTTGAACGTGGTAATGGTGTTCGGCGTAAGCGTGAACGCCGTCTATTTTGGGCACCCTTGATATTTTCTTGCTCGACAAATTCTGGTCCTAGTTTATCTCTGGTTTGATCAGCCACTTGTTTAATCCAATATCTTCGACTTTTTTTACGTCTGTCTTCAATCGCATTGAGTCTTTCAATTGTTCGGTCAAGCTCTGCATCAATTTGAGCTTGTTTAGCTGCCAGGAGCTCTGTCTTTCTCTTCTTAATGTATTCTGGAACTATTCCGTAACCTGGATTCAATTTTTAATTTGTATTTAGATTGAGAATGCTTTCGTGAGTCTTTGTTAGGAATACCTAGTTACCTTTCCTCCCCGCATACAGAATTATCGGGGCAACTCTGTCCCCTTTGGGGTGATCTACGACACGATCTGGGTTATCAGGTATTTTCTTCTTGAATTTCTTTGTATCTTTTATATTCTTTCGGACATAATCGATTTGATCCAAGCAGGTCAATGATCGACTTCTATGAGTTCCCAAGTACTTGTGACATTTTCGACAACTCAAACAGTCGCAATTCGGGAGGGCCATCAAATGATTTTCATCTCGGGACATTAATACTCGAATGCTGGCATTCGAGGAATCAGCCGTAACTGCTGTTGGCGGTGGGGGAGACGCATGCGGCACATACTGATGCGTTCGTTTCGCTGTTGATGGTTTCTGTTTCCAAAATAAAACCATTTTGTAAATTAACATTAGATTTTGACTATAAGTAAGAGTTGTCGACATTTTTTAAAGTGATCGAACCTGTAAAAACAGCTGAAGCAAATACTTTTTTAATTTCACACTGTCATGTTCCAACGTTTTGTCGAAAACAATTTTTGATTCCAGAGATTTTAAGCGTCTCGGTTTTGGCAGCACGTAATCAGGAACCTCATTTCCGTCCGTTGACTCGTCACCAGCGGTACTCGATTCATTATCTGAACCGGAATCTCCCGAAAATACCTGTTCACCGTGACTTTGTAATGATTTCGTGCTCTCTTGAGTCTTGTGGTAAACATTATTGTTGCAATCCTCAAAAGAGACTTTCTTTAGACAATTCTCAGTCTCGCTACACTTTATTTTGGGTAGAAATGAGCACTTATTCTCGACACTGGGTTTAGATGAATAAAGCAAATCAGCAGACGGTTCTGTCACTGTAGATACTGTGAAAGCCACAGAGGATTTCACTGAAGTAAACGGTATTGATTGTTGGTATTCTTGTGGAGTTCTTGCCTTGGTTTGTTGTTGGTGCCAGTATTCTTGTTGCTGATCGTATTTATGTTGATGTTCACATTGGTGATACTCACAAGAATGTGGATACTCTCGATTCGGCCAGTAGAATTGGGGATATTCTTCTTCCTGCTGATATGGTTCTCCAAAATATTTGGAATTCATGCCTGCTTTCTGATTCTTTGAACAAGAGCATGCATAACAGTACTTATTGGTACACTCTTGGCACTCATGTCGGCCTCGAGTAACAATCGGTGGAAGAAAATTCCCTTTGGGGAGACGAGAGTTTGAGGCAGGATATTGAGGCTGGGAGAAATCATCCTCGAAAATCTGAACCGAGAACAGATAATGAGCGAATACATAAACATAAGAACAAAGATGAATTTTCGGTAAAAGAAGTACACAATTAATTCGCTATTACATTCACCATTCGCCGGTAAGGCCGAATATTTTTCACCGGAATGAGTTTACACTTTTCCCTTGAGGAAGGTATCCCTGGAATAGAGAACTATGTAGTGAAGAAACACTTCACCAAAGCATTCACCCACATTGTCTACACGAAGGGTCAAGCCTTTACTACTGCGAAGAGACAGGTGCTGGCTGTACTTCGAAGGTACAACAGAATAAATAGTCTAATTAAAATATCGAAATGTACTTCTAATCAGCCTACCTGATGAAAACATTGATACGGTTCATAGTGCTGATTGTGTGAGAAAGGACAAGAACTCATATTTTCATTATTACAGCAAGATTGTCCCTGATGCTGTTGATATAAACGTGAATCTTGGAGTGCCGGATTTTCTCTCTGTCTGTACTCGTACATTCCATAAATTTCACGTTTGTGGTCCTGTGTAGCATTGTAGTCGATGGGCACTTGAACTCTAGGCTCTCGAGACTCTCTTTTGGATTTTTGCAGGGATTGAGATGAGGAGGAACTCATGTAATTTAGATTGATAATATTTAACCCAATCGGTGCCGGAAATCCAGACGGTTGATTGGAATGTTCATAAAACTGGTGATTTCCTGGAAAGTATTTAATAGAAAATGTATTGATTCGTCACATGACGAATCGGTACGATAAATTACGAAAGGAACAATTCTGAAAATCACGTTACCAGTTTTAATGTTTGAGTCGTGATAAATATTATGACTTTCATCCGCTAGTCCGACTAGTCTTTCACGTTTTTCATCCCTGTATGCCGTCGGTGGTGGAAATATTGTCAGTAATTCGGCTCCAATATGAGTCTGCTGTTCTGGGATATCTGACCCTATCAAATTTTGTGTTGTAAAAGGAGTTGTGTCCCAAACGACTTCTGCTGTATAACACTGTTTTTCAGTTCCTTTTGGTTGAACGGGTTGCATGTACTGTTTTAATGGGTCCGGTTTGATCGAAGCTTTTGGCGAAGCTGGGGGTGTTTTGCTTTCGGGGGACATCGTCTTGTCAGAAATCAGTGTGTAACTTATGGAATCCGGAACATCCTTCATATCATCGTTATAATCCGAAGTAACCTTATCGTCGTCAGAATCCGAAATGACATTACTATAGTAGGATTCTATCTTTATTGCCGTCACAGTATAACTCGGTTTGTTCAGAACTTCACCCATTTTCTTGGAATCAACCAGTTCTACATGTTCAGCAGTCAATTCATTATGCGCTGGATGTACTCCATTTAACGGAAGCATAATTTGTGGCCACATCTTTACATCCGTATCTGCACGGCAGAACATTATCGAGTGCAATCCCGGCTCGTCTGACTCCAGAATTGGCACCGTAGTTCCATCCTCAAACAATTTCATCATTCCATCTCCATTTACGTTCCGAACGATTGTGTAGCTCAACGTATTGAGTAACTTGTCTGATTGTAGCTTTTCATCCGCTTTCACATTTTTATTCCAATCTGAAATAGTTTTGGTGGACTGTGCTTTAGGTTGCTTTCTAGGTACGATTTTTCTAGAGCCAATTGTTTTTCTCGAAGGACCTTTTGAAACATTCACCTTCTTTCTCGGAATCGGTAAACGTGTAACGAATTTCTTCGGTGCAGCAACAACAGTGGACGCAATATTGTCAGAAATACGACTTGGAGATGAAGATGAAACTGTTGAACGCTGCTGTCTTGGGTTTGTCTTTGTATAGGTTTTCGGTTTTGGTGGTTTAATGGATTCAACGTCATCAGTCGTTGTAATACCATATGGGTCGGTCTGTCCAAGAGACGTTGTCGCCCTTTCATCTGTCCCACCATCTTCGTCAGAAGATAAAGAACTTGAGGTTTCATTTATCGAGGTCGATTTTTTTGGTTTTGCATGGAATTCCCCACTTCGGATTATTTGGGGAAGAATGACTGGAGGGGTTTTTGGAAGCGATATAAATTGACGACTAGATCTTACTATCGTTAGTGATTTACCTGGCCGAAGCTCAACCTCACCGGACTCATAATCTGTAGTCGCGATTTCATCCATACCCGTTTCAAAGTCAATAGAATCATCTTCTGACAATGGGCCAAGTTGTTCTGGTGTCTTTTCAATTTCTGGAGTTGGTTGTTTCGGAAAAAATTTAGTCCTTAGAGGCATCCGAGTTTGTTTTCTATGGTGGTCATTCAACACTGGAGTTTTCGGTTTTTCGTCCTCTTCCTCTAGTTCTTCCTCAGTTTTCGGTTCAACTTCAAGCTCATAGCTAGAAAATTCTTCCCGACTCCTTCCAGCGAATGGGTAACCGAGGACCCCACGAACAGCTTCCTCGAAAGTAAACCCAGCTGGACTGGACGGTGGTCTAACTGAATATTTAGAAGCTTTCAATTTGCTTTGATAATTGACTTCTCCGATTCGGTTCAGGACTGTGATTGTTTTATCTTTATTTCCATTCCTATCCTGCTCAGATTTTTTAGGAATTGGTGGATCAAGGGACGCTCTTTCGTCGTCACTTTTTAGAAGTTCATATTCTGCTCTCCAAGGTTTCGGATATGGTCTATCTGATTCACCTATTGGGTATTGGTGGTTGGAGGATGTATTAGTTTGTTTCGGGAGAAATTTCGGGACTTTCACTGTTACTTTCTCTTTCCTCGGTGGTTTCATCTCAATTTTCAATTTTGTTCCGACCATATGTGGGGGTTTAATGGAAATCCTGTTAGCAGACTCATTGTCCACGTTTGGCCGACGCCAAGGTGGTTCAAATTCATTATAGTTCATAAGTCTTGACTCCTTGTCAATAGCACGACTTTCTCGACGGGAATTTGCGTACAACAGTGCAAGTTCTTTCGTCTCTGGACCAAATTGGGGTCTGGGTGCATTTGACTGATTTTGGGCCAATTGTCTCTTCGGTTGATGCTGACTATCTTGGAGTTTCTGGGATATTTTCATATTGAAAGCATTTTGCTCAGCAAAATTAAGTCGAGTCGGCTTAGAAAGCCAGGGTTTTGGATAATCCCTATCTCGTTTTGGTTGTTTCGAAAGGATGCTGTTCGTCGGTTCGACATATCCGAATGGAATGCTGTCACTTTTCTCTGCCTGAATTTGGTATGAACTTTTTAGGTTGGAACTTGGCCCGGATGTAGTCGCTATGAATGCAGATGCTTCCGGTTTTCTTCTTTGAAAAAAACTATCGATCTCACTGTCCGGTGTCAGAGCTCTGATTATATGTGGAATTTGGGACCGTGTGGCCTTCCTAGTAGTGGTGACTTTGGGGGTAGAATTGTCATCGACTTTTGGAATTACCTTGGTCGTATTGTCCCATTTCTTTTTACCTGTTTCTTGTTTCATAGGAAGTTTTGATGGAGCTCTTCTGTTCGCCATTTATTACGAATTAGTGGTAGAAAAAAACAAAAATGCTAGCAGAAGCTACTTGTATTGATTTGGAACACAAATTACAAATAATAATTTGAACGTTACATTCCCTTAAAAATTTTGAAACATCCCTACGAACAAATATGACTAGTGATAAAAAATAATACAAATATATTAACGCCTGAATAATTTAGGCTATAAAAATATTGAATTTTTATACCAAACCTCCTACAATTATTATTTACGGACAATCATTAATTGTTTGACGTGTCCAAGGTGATAAGTGAAACCTATTAAGCCAGAATTAAGCGATGGCACATGTATTTTATCACATGTATTGTTTTGGTTCTAATTTATCTGGCAATATTTCCTGTTTTGAAACTTGGCCGACATTTAATATCCGAAATCGTCAAGGATTATTTTATTACAGACCTTCAATTTAAAAAACTCAAGATTACTAACTAAAAAATGGATTTCATTGTCCATTCCAGTAGAGAGTTAGGCTGTAAATTGATTACGATTTAATAAACACAATTAATGCAAATCCGACGGAGGCTTATTTTTGTCTGCCCGTGACTTATTTTTGAGAAGTTGTTCGGCGGCCTTTGCCTGTCTGGTGAAAGTTTGCAAAACATCACTACCTGTCTCAAACATGATTAGTGGTTCCTGCAAAACAAAATCACACAAAAACATTAGAAACATTCTAGTGTCACAGTTCTTCGAAATTCCGGACGCTCTTGACTTACAGCTTTCTCATTAACTTGTGACACTAAATTGGACACAAAAGGTTTGAAAGGTGCCAATTCATCAGGTTTATGAATGAGCGATGGTTTGGTTTCTGGCAGCATTTTTTCAGCTCCCTCCTCCTCAACTTCTTCTGCCTTTTCAGAACTTTCTCCCTCGACTTTATCTGCCTTCTTAGAACTATCTTCCTCAACCTGTTGCAGTTGTTCTAGTTTGGAACTTCTTTTCACGATGGGTTCGATTAGTACTTTTTCAAAACTCGTCTTCGCATTCACACCTACTTCTTCATATCTGGATGATTTAGATTTGCGAGGAGTTAATGATACCATATCAGGTCCGGATTTTGATGGCCTAAATTTAACAGTGACACCTTTTCCGGCCTTTTCCTTTATTTTGTCGTTGCTTCCTAGAAATTACAAAAAGTTTTTGACTCCCATGTCAGGACAATTTTGTTTGTTTTGGACATAAAATAGTCAACCTCTTGATTCGTCTGACGTCTTCGGTGAGAGCTCGATAGGGACTGCTCCATCAGTCGATACTTGAACGGTTGGCGTTGGCAGTCCTTGACGACCTCCTGCCACTGTCATAGTACTTTTGCTTGGTTTAGTAGCACCGTACAAATGCCGTCTCACAAAATAATTTTTGTACTCATCAGCAAATGGTTCCACCGGAGTCAGTGGCCTAACTGGCATTTTGGAGAAGCCCCCAGACTTGTCCCTATTTGAAATCTTTTCTTTCACGGCCGCAATCGTTCTGTTGATTCTGAATCCCAGGAATTGGATTTTAATAATTATATTTAAGATATAGATTCTTTGTTTTGCGTTTTTGTGACAATTCTACACAAAATATAACCCGTGTGGTCTCGATACCCTTTTTATATAGAAAATCATTTATATTAAATTCCAGATGATTTCAAGATATCCGGTATAGGGGCACACTCCGCAACGTCTTTTGTTTCGCACAACTTTATGGTCTAATATTCCACAAGGATTTGAGTTATCCATTCCATTTGTCTTGACCGTACTAATAGTAATTAACTAACTAACCGATAGATAGGATTATTTTTCAAGTCTTCGACAATTTCCTCTGGAGGTTCCATTTCTCCAGCAATACAAAGTTTACGAATTCGTGCATTCTCAGTCTTCTCACGGTTTTTCATTCGCATGTCGCACTGTTTGTCATACTCAGCGTCCAGACTCTCTTTTAGTTTGAGTATAAATTTTGCATCATTGATTGGCACAATCTCAGTTTTCGCTAGTCGTCCGATTAAACGCCTTACTCTACCAGGCGGAACACTGAATACAAAATTAAATTCGTGTAAGTAATCCGAAAATAAAGTGTCGTCCTATAACTATGACGGGATTTGTAGAAATTCAGAACTGAATTACTAAATCCATATTCTTACGCATAAGTGATGTCTTCACGAGTTCTTGGCTCTTCCAATCGGTATTTGACGGGAATTATATCCTTTTGAGGTTTAGCTTTTTTAGCCGTCTGTGGAGCGTTAAACTTAACAGACTTCATAATTAAAACCATAGAAAAAATAATATTTGTACTTGTACTAAATATTTAAAGATTACAGGAAAAAATTTATAGTCACTCCTGATATGAATTGGCTAACTCGGGCTTTTAGAAATAATTAAATTAACAATAATACGTAAAATCATTACTGGCATAGTAACAATATGTTAATGTTTATACACAGGAAGCATGTGCGACGCCCGGTGTAGCACACGTCCGCCGTATATTTCTAGCGGCCACACGCTGCGATTTTTCGGTACAAGACCTGCATAAATGCTGCTCAGGAGGTCAAGGGTTACAGCATATGCAAAATTGAACCAATTCGCACCGACCCACAATTCCTCATAAGTAGTGCTCCAACCGTTTCCGTTTCGAAACGAAACAAAACGCCGTTTCCGTTTCGTTTCCGTTTCCGTTTCTACTTTTTTGGAAACGGTCCAGTCAGTTTCGTTTCCGTTTCCACCCAGAAACGAAACGAAACGGAAACGAAACGGAAACGGTCTATAAGCCTAATGTTAAAATATGTTTCGTTTCCGTTTCTAATTCTTTGTTTCCGTTTCGTTTCCGTTTCCACCAAGAAACGAAACGAAACGAAACGGTTAGCCGTATTCCATGATTTCCATGGCGAAGAATTTGATAAGAATGCGAGGGGTACTGTGAGAAATAATAAATCTGGGTTTTAAAACAAAAGCGGGATGTGCGATGAAGTAAACATTATTTTTCGACAAGAAAAACACTCAGAATTTCTTTTTCTTTACTACTGAATAATCTTGTTAATGTGATCATCCGGAGATATTAGTTTTTGTGATGTTCAAAGTGTCCCATGTAAGTTTTTTTGTACGGTTATATCAATTATATAATGATAAATATCACAATAAAATGTCTACATTAATAATTATTATCATACATTCAAGTCTGACCTATTTCTGTTCAGGTTTCTGGTATAACGAACGAAATTATCAAAATTTCTCAAAATCTTGAATAACCGTCAATTTTAATTTCTCGCCAATTGTAGAATTTGTAGAATTGTGTTTTGCCAAGTTGTTTCACAGAAACCAAAAGTTTCATTTTGTGTGGCATGTAGCAATATAATGTCATAATCGGATTTTGGAATTAATCATAATTTTTGAATTTTATCAAATAATATACCAAGTAATTTTCTGTTTCGTTACATTCATACAATCGCCACATGACTTGACTTTGACCATAATAAATATATTAACTAACTAATTAATGGATTTTTTTAAGTTCTTTTTTTTTGTTGCTTCATTGTCGCAGCAGTGATTTGAAGCCACGGGGACTCGGAGTTTCTCTTGGAACATTTTCTGGGTGGAATCACGTACAAGTGAAAACTAAGCATGGAAGAAGTGAAAGTCTATGTGACGGCTTTTGATTTACTGAAAGAAGAATTTGACTCTAATCCGATAATTACATTCAGCGAGGCAATAGATAATGTTTTACGAGGCGGAATTTGTTTAAAAATGATCACTGAAATATTTGGAGAAAATGGACAAGGGAAAACTACTTTGTGTCTTCAACTTTCACTGACCGTCCAAACTCCAAGAAGTCTTGGTGGCATTGAGGGGGAATGTTTGTTCATTGACACTGAAAATACTTTTGTGGTTCAGCGGCTCAAGAAAATGGCGACAACATTTGCAGAGCACTGTGGAACCATATCACCCACTTTATCTAACAGAAATCGAACCAATGATTCGAAAATGACACCGGATTCACTTATGAATGGAATTCATTATTTCAATTGTAGGAGTACAGCAGAGCTGGGAGAACTCATTGAAGACTTACACAAATATTTGACGGAACATTCTAAAATTCGACTCATAATTATTGATAGTCTGGCATTTATCTACTACTCCGAGTCATCGGATTTTGACAGTCGAACAAAATCATTGTACAAACTGACTCAAGGATTACGGAGACTGATGAATACATTTAATTTGGCAGTTGTTGTCACGAACAGCATGACGACTAAATTTGACAGTCAAGGACAAGATTATCACACTTCATATTTGGGAGAAAGTTGGACATATGTTCCAAACAGGAGGATTCAATTGTCACGGGAAGGAGGTCATCGAACTGCTACCCTGATCAAATGCCCGATATCGAATCTTGGTTCTGCACAATTTTGCATTTTGCCTGTTGGAATAAGAGATTAAACATTGTCGACACTATATAATATATTTAATTACACAGGGAATTTAAGCGGGTGTTCGGTGTTGTATTCGGTACAGAACTCAGAATAAATAAATTAATTCCTACTTAACTTCATAGAAGTTTTTCGATTTTGTTGTGTGCCATATGATTAGAATAGAAGCCCTTTGGTCGCTACACCTTTTCCTTTCACAGAAACATAAAATTGAAATGGTTTGGCGAATTTCTTAAAGTAATATTTCAATTGTCGACTGTTTGTCACATTTATAAGACATAATCTGGGTTGTTCAGATTGAGTTCAGGGTTACGAAATGGAGGGTCACTCTTCACTGCTGAGCAGGAAGTCACCTACGAACACCGCAATTATATACGGTTTATTATTGTAAACTTCAATAGACTCGAATAATAATTAATTTTTTGGGACCTCCGGCGATATAAAATCGGCTAGCGGAAGTCTATTGTCAATTCCCTACTGCTGTAAGCTGTGAACTGCCATTCACTTTACCGTAGAACGACGTAACCGGCGATTGATAGCATCATATTCAAAAATCCTAGGGATGTCGTAAATCTAATATTTTTGATGTGTCGGAACTGTAAGGCAATCAATACTTGTGAAGTTTGAAATTACATTCACTGATGGTCCCTCGTCAGACATGGAAATACTTTGGACATTGATTTAATAATTTTTGACTCATAAAGCGCGACGCTCAAATCTTGTCCCGCGTCGTCCGCAGTGAGCAATTCTCTCCTCAGTCTTCCGGAATATTCACAGAAACCGAAATTGATTTATTCGTCATCATCTCTTCTCTTAAAATTTATAAAACAAGTGTCATTTATTGAGTTACCAGTCACCCATTGACCTCTGTCATTTTTGCTGAAAGTTGATATTCAGAACCTGACCGGTTACATTGTTTGTCAGTTTTTCTACTGTTTTGGTCATCAAACCTGTTCTGACTTCTGACTAAAATGAAGATCGAGGAGGTCCAGAGTACTGTAAGGACTCAACGAATTTCAGCCCATTCTCATGTCAAGGGTCTTGGACTGGATGAAGCTGGGTGTCCCATTGCGGAGGCGTCTGGACTTGTTGGGCAATTGGAAGCCCGTGAGGTATAAATAATTACTTTTGACTTTGAATGGTTTATTTTATCCAGAATTGAAATGTTATTTTTTATTTCCTCCGAAATGTAATCTAAATTGAATTAAAGTCAGTCAGGCTGCTGTTGACACTTTTCTAGGTGATTTTTCGATCCCTCGTACGGTTATAGTGAGTGTGGTTGCTCGAAAAGATTTTACATAATATATATGGAGAATGTCTTAGTTCTATTCTATCCATTCCGAAAAATGAGAAATAGTGTATGGGGATGCTTTCCTGACGAATTTCAATTAATGGGTAGATTTTAATATACATAATATTTGTTTGCGTATTCACAGTCGGCCGGACTTGTTGTGGACATGATTCGTTTGAAGAAAATGGCAGGGCGAGCAGTTTTATTAGCTGGACCGCCTGGGTCAGGGAAAACGGCTATTGCACTGGCGATTGCACAAGAATTAGGAAATAAGGTACCATTTTGTCCAATGGTCGGCTCAGAAGTCTACTCGACGGAAATAAAGAAAACAGAAGTATTAATGGAGAATTTCCGACGTGCTATTGGACTTAGAATTAAAGGTAACTGTCATTTCTGAATCTGGACTTCAATGGTTTATGTAATTACAATCACTCACTTCACGCTTGGTTTAGTTAGAATTAATTTAATTATTATGATGATGTCGGTGTCGCTGATAGGAAGGAGAGCACGAGAGCAGTATAGACAGGATTAGTCATTAGTGTATAGTCTGATGATTGTATTATTTCCCAAAAATAATTATTTAATAATAATTATTTCTCTAAAATATAAATCTTAAATCTAAATCTGCCTGCTCTGAATACATTCAGACTTTAAATTCTGGTTTCCTATTATTTCAGAAACAAAAGAAATATACGAAGGCGAAGTAACTGAAATTACTCCAATGGAATCTGAAAATCCAATGGGAGGATATGGAAAAACGATCGCTTATGTTATCATTGGACTTAAAACAGTAAAAGGAGTAAAACAACTCAAGTTGGATCCATCCATTTATGATTCTCTGCAGAAAGAGAGGGTTAACATTCAAAACTTATTTGAACGTACAATCACATCTTTTGTTGAATGTTTTTAAATGACAAACATTTTTTTGGAATTTCGGAATAGGTGACGGAGGGAGACATCATTTATATTGAGGCTAACTCGGGGGCTGTTAAGCGCCAAGGTCGTAGTGATGTTTATGCCACTGAGTTTGATCTGGAAGCCGATGACTATGTTCCTCTTCCAAAGGGAGACGTCCACAAAAAGAAGGAAGTGGTTCAAGATGTTACACTTCATGATTTGGATGCTGCAAATGCTCGGCCTCAAGGTGGTCAAGATATTCTTTCCATGATGGGTCAACTGATGAAACCCAAGAAGACAGAAATCACAGAGAAGTTAAGGCGTGAGATCAACAAAGTAGTGAATAAATATATTGACCAGGTGAGTCTTCCATAACTTCCATTATTTTTATCAAAATTCTTTTGGTCCAGCAGTCCAGCTGTCTTCAATTTTTTATAAACCATTTCACTTTAATTTTCTCATGTAATTTTATTCGATTTTATTCCAGGGTATAGCTGAGTTGGTGCCCGGTGTGTTGTTTATTGATGAAATCCATATGTTGGACATTGAATGTTTCACTTATCTTCATCGTGCACTCGAAAGCTCGTTGGCACCCATCGTCATCCTGGCCACTAATCGTGGACATTGTCTGATTCGTGGAACCGAAGATATTAAATCACCACATGGCATTCCAATGGATTTACTTAATAGACTTCTCATAATCAAAACGGGTCTTTACTCCAAGCCTGAAATGCTGAGTATTCTAAAAATCCGGGCTCAGATTGAGGGACTTACATTTGCTGAAGGTACACATCAATTTGCTATCAGATACCAAGATACCAATTTGTTAAATCAATTGTGAATCATTACGAAATTGAATTTATTTCTTTAGATGCCCTTCAACTCTTGAGCGAGGTTGGAGAGAGAACGACTCTTCGTTATGCCGTCCAGTTGTTGACACCAGCTGCCGTTGCAGCCAAAATAAATCAGCGCACGACAGCTACGAAAGGTGACGTTGAGGAAGTGACTAGTTTGTTTTTGGACGCTAAGGCGTCTGCAAAACTTTTAACCGAGAATGCCGGGGAGTACATGAAATGAGTTTCCAGCCAGCTTAAAAAATACAGGTACTCACCTTCTCAGTCTGGTACCACCCGGATACCGCAGAATTAATTTACACTCAAAATGTCAGTTCAACTACAATGAATGCTTTTATTGTTCGGATAAACGATGACCATTAACCATCTGTAACTTTAAAAGTAACAAAGAACTTGACAAATAAATAAACAATAAATATTAAATACAGCGGTACGATGTCGATAAGTTAGAGCGATTGCATTGAACTAATTAGGTTAGAAAATTCGAATCCAATCGAAATAATTTCCTGAGTTTCTAGCTAGTCACTGAATTCCCTTTGCTGTGTTTGCGATCGTTTTAGTGTTTCTCAAATGTTTTGCCGAGTTTAGCATGTCGAAATCGCCCTGGTGCAGGAGTCGGAACTACGGGTGCTGCACTTGACCCGGTATTGTTTGCTGGTGGATTAACTTCAGATGAGTTACCCGGTGCAACTGGTGGTGGAGGTTGAGGTACCGTGGCATTTCCTTGAACTGGAGGGGATGGCATACCATCTGGATTCAAAACTGGAACGCTGGGTCCTGGAATCACATTTGGACCTGAGCCCGGTGGTGGTTGAGTCGTTGTGGTTGCATTTGGTAATGGACTACATCCGGGTTGTGGAACACATCGAGAGATTCTTCCGTTAAGACAAAAGCACATAGCACATGTCATGTTTGCAGGATTCCACACTGATGCAAAAGTGCACGGGGCTTGCACAAGTGGTGGAATAAAGTGGAAGTTGAGAGAATCTGAAATAGTACACCCGTTAATTAACATTCGACCGTAAGGCATTGCCAGATTTTACATATTTTCAGTAATGAATATTTCAGCTTTCCATTCGGCCTAGACAAGGTACCCGTAATAGTAGGAAAGGGTGAGAAATCTCTCCACTACTCCTGATCTCTATCCTGTCTTCGGTTGCAGATATGGCTGTATACGACTAAACGTTACATCACAACAGACGGCTTAACTCGTAAAGCATTATTTAATTTTTTTTTTTAGAATTCGAATTTTCGAATACGACTGAAAATATTTCCTGGTGCTAATTTTCTGTTACCAAATTAATCATTTCAAAACTTAAGTCGGTTAACCATTATCAATTAAAACGGTTAGAATTTAAAACTTACAAGAAGAAGGTGGAATAGCGGCGTATGCAATCGCAGCAACGCACACGGTAAGAGCAATGTAGACGAAACGTTTCATTTTGATGAGTTAATGCTCTTTAACTTCGAATTGGTTGACTTTTATTTCTGTATTTACAAAACAAGCGAAGCTCGTTATTTTCGGTGTTCGAAGACTGAGTGACGATTAGAAAGCTGCGGTGTGTTTTATACCCCACCTGAGAATTCAACAACCTCCCAGCTTTTTGCAAATAACAGAGCATCATGGATAATTGATGAATTCCTAAATCAGTTTCTGCATGAAGTGACATTGCAGGTGGCTTATTGGAATTGAATTGGATCCTCGAGAGCAGATGGGAAGATGAGTTAAGATTCAACCGTTGCTCTATAATTCATTCTCTACATCTATAACTGTAATAATCTCGATCGTAAAACATTTACATGATACAGTGAATTTAATTATTCGCTTAACTAAACTTGCCTTGGATATTTTGGGAGATATTTTTGGTTTTAAATTCATGTTTTCTCCTTGAAAAAAAATCCTTCGTATTCATTTGCTACGAATAACAGGGTTATTTCAAAGAATTTTTGCATCTCTTTTCGCTACACAAGTAACTGCAGGGCCGGACTGGCCATAAGGGAGGTCGGGCGATCGCCCGGTGCGCCCCTGTGAATTTAACATTATAGGCATGGAAGGAATTAAGGCGCCCTTTGCGTTTGCCCCATGCGCCTAATATTAACCGCCCTGGGCGCCCCTGGGTTGCCAGTCCGGCCCTGAGTAACTGTATGTATTTTAGGGTTTGGCCTCGAAACAATACGAATATAAATCAACCTTAAGAAGATGGGAGATATAAAGACTCGGAAATTCTGCCACTGTGACGTTTATTGCTCATTGTCCACAAAGGTTGAAGCCAACCCGAGGGTCAAGGGTTGAATTGCTCTATTTTAGTCTCCTACTGTGAACCAGTTACCTGAATTCATTCGTGTTAATTGTTTACATGCGAAAATGTACTTTGCTTTTTGCGTTGCAGGAGAAGTTTGCAGAAGTTAAACTTGCAATAATGCGAACAGTAAAATAGTACACAGATTTTACAATGATACCTCGAACTCGATTTTTTTTATGTTTATGTTTTTCATTTATTATCTCAAAAATAGATGTAAACTAGCCCACATTCCACGAGGATATAATAACCAGCATGGAAGATATACATTTACGTTCTAAGTAAAGACGTACTAAAAAGCCAATTTGAGAGACAAACACCAGGACTTCACGGTCTATATAATTATCGCTTATTGTAGAAAATATTGAAGCATCCGTCCAATCAATCCAACGATACCATTCCAAGCATGTTCTACGACTAGAACCTCCACATCCACAACGATGACCTAGTAACGAAATGTAGAATGGGAAATAATTTTGTATGCCGACGAACCTTCATAGATTTTATATTCTAGGACACTTGAAACTCCGGCAATTAATTATAAAGTATTTGTATTTTGATAAGAGTCTCGCTTCCAAGATTTACAAATTAAGTAATAATCTAGTTTTTGGATTTCGAATTCTCTGTGCGTAACTGATGATACGCGGAAATATGAATAAATTACGTAAAAAATGAGACGGC
>JAQFYE010000030.1:0-76589 GCA_034694305.1 Protaphorura glebata
AATGGAACGCTAATGCTAATTCACGTACTTTTGTTTGTGTTTGAATTTCGAGATTTGATAAGGTGTTTCAAAAGTTCACGCGCGCAGCCTTGTTTTGACAGGTGTGCTGCATTCAAATGATTTCGGTACACCCTATTTCAGGAACATGACCCAACTTTCTCAAATCGCTATGACATTTTGATTGTTTGCGAAATAGATTCGAGACCCCTCCTTAACTCCTTTGTTACTCTTTTTGGTGTTTGGGTTCCGTTTGGTTTTTAGGTGTACGTTGTATGTTTAGACCCTATACTACACGTTGAAACCACGAGTGCCCGAGAAAGTAATACGGGTTTAACCAAATAAAACTAGGTTTAAACCAAGAAATCCTACTTTAAGCCAAGTACATTCTGATTAAACTAAGAAAGCCTTGTTTAAGGCAAGGAACCTGTCTAAATAACCAAAACGTAATTACCGGTAATTTAAAGATCTGCGATTACCACCCCGTGGGCAGCGCGCCGAACGGCGGCGCAGTGTCTGTACGCAAGCGCGGAGTAGTAAGTACAGTTTCTTTTTAAATTATCAAAGTAATTACCGGTAATTACCACAAAGGTATTCGCCGGCATTAACGGTAATTACCTTGATAAATACCGGTAATAACCTTGGTAAATACAGGTAACTACCTTGGTAATTACCTGCCAATTAAAACTATTTTAAATTACCGTTTTTACCGTTTGAATTACCATTTTCTGGTAATTACCATATTGCCAGTAATTATACGTAATTAGCAGGTAATTACGAACCCTGATTTCGGATTGACTTGAATTCAAATTGTGATTCAGAATTGACAATACAAATAGGAAATGTTCAAAATTATGTTCAGAATTCCAGGATTCAAACTCTAGCTCTTATTCCCGGTTGGACAAAACACACGTGTGTTATCAAAAATTACAAATACCGCCAAAGAGAAATTTAAATGAAATACAGACTGAAAGTACAATCTCCAACTGCAAACGTCAAACGTGTCAACTGTTCAGAAATTACTGGTGAATTAATTAGTGAATTTGTTTGTAAAAGGTTTAACATACGATAGTGGACTATGGACTATCCGATGGACCGCATCATGACCCCGGACGAGACAGGGTGGCAAAAATTGGTCAAGAAAAACCTTGCCCTTGAAGAAGAGGTCAAGACTTTGACACTGAAAAATATGGAACTGATCCACAAACTGGAGGTGTACGAACGGAATGGGAATGTCGGGGTCGAAGGTCACAACGAAGAGGTTTGCTTTTATTTCGAATAATTATAATTCTAAACCTTTATTCCAGTGGGTCTTGTATCGATTATAAATACATTAATTTAAAAAATCATTTTTAAAATGTTGTGTTTCAAAGTTCAGATTTTTTTTTTTCAAAAAATGTAAAATAATTTTTTATCAAAAACCAATTGAAATGAGTAGAACAATAAATTAGAAGATGGAAAACCTCATAATTTTACATATTTAAATGATTTTCGCTCAGGAAATGATATCAATTTAATATTACAACACGAAGTATTGATTTCTGGACGAAAATCATTTAAATATGTAAAATTATGAGGTTTTCCATCTTCTATTTTATTATTCTACTCATTTCAATTGGTTTTTGAAAAAAAAATATTTTACAATTTTTTTTTAAAAAAATTGGGTTTTGAGATTAATTTTGGGGTAATATCCCCTCTTTGCACTTTTTCTAAAAAATTTCAATTTTTTTTTAAAAAATCGAGTTTTGAGAGTTGCTCGAGCTGATGATATTTTTGGGGGTTTGAGGTGAATATCTTTCAGAAAAAAAAGTTTGGGTCAAATCGCTGACGGACAGCCTAAGTAGTTCCCTCGTAAGTGTTGATTACGTTCGTTTGATTCAATAAATAAATAAATAATTCTGATGAGGTTTGGGAAGATGTCTACGACGTTTATTTGCATGTAAACTTATTTTGAGAACGAGAAAATAATATTTGGTATTTAATTTGAATGGAGCTTTCCAGGAGTTTTTTATTTATTTTCTAGGAGCTTGTACGACCGTGCGTAATATTTCGAGGTGTAAAAAATATTGCACTGATCATCCGAATGTTTCTGTGCATAAGGTCAAAATCGTCTGCGATTTGTCTTAGGGCACTTGTACCGAGTTCCATGAAACATCTTTGATTTAGAAAAATTGGCGGAATTGGACCAACTAATGTACAATTTTGAATTGGAACTTTGAAAAGTCGGTCTATCGCAAATCACCTAATGCACGCGTCGTCGTCACGAAATGTCTCGCTTGAAGTTCCGGAACTATAAATATTGTCTAGTGATTCAAATATTTCTATTTTCAGAAGACACTTACTCCAGCAATTAATTCAGTACTCTAATATTGTGTCTAAGTATTTTACTTTGTGAGGGACTGACCTAGTTTGGCCTGCTGTCAATCACGCAGATCTTCTTGAGTCCAATCCAAAATACAAATGGGTATACATATATCACGAGTTCTCATTCGAATTCTGGTCACATTTTTGCGTCTTATTTATTACTCTTTGGCAGTGTTTTCTTTCCCCAAAATTTCCTGGCTTCCTGGAACAGATTTTTGTGTGTTTCCAGACTGTTCAAGCCAAGCTCATTACTGAAATATACAAATATACAATAACAATTAAAATTCTTGTCATTAACGATGAAATGTAAAGTTAATAGTATTTCTAATGAAGAGAAGACGCCACACCGTCTGGAGCTGGAAGAAGAGTTTCATTGATCCTTTGACATCAACATTCATGGACGAGATTATCGATAAACTAATGCCAATAACTTAGAATCAATAGAATCGGGCTTTAGACTGTAAATATGAAGAAAGATTTGATGAATTAATTTAATATCATATTGTCTGAGTCTTTATCCTCAGATTTAATTTAATTTGAATCCGGAGGTCTCAACAAGTTACCGATTTTAGGTGTACATACATATATTTCCATGTCTTAAAGATATTTAATATTATAATCAACCAGATGCGAACGGAATATTTATTAAACCACTTGATTAAACTTACAAAAAATAACTAGTAGATAATAACAGATAAATAGATCTTACGAACGAACTATGGAAAAATTCGGACTTAAGTAATATATTTTCGACTCCTTCCTGATTAGTCGAATCGATAAAAAACAAGTGATTTCTTGTCAAGGCCAGGACTTAATACATTAGGAGCATATCATTTTACGTTAGAAAATTAAAATTAAATTATAAGTTTGCCCCCTCATTCATTTGTTGGTCAATTTATAACCATTCGAATACTGGAGACCAAATTAGTCAAATCACTTTACACATAGGCACCGAAATAATACAGTATTTTAATAACGACATTTGTTTCGGTAAATTATTCTATATCATTTAAAAATCAATGATATTGGGTGGAAATTAATTCTTCAATTAATCGGGAAAACTCACTTTTTACAAGGAACTTTTAATTATTTCATGATTCATTGTATTGTAATTGTTCAATCGTCTTCGTCAAAATCCTTACTCTATAATTTTAAAATGTTTTTGAATATTGTCATTACCTCCCAGAATTAGAATTTTCTCTTCGAAAATGTTTAACTTGTAATTGGCACACCCACGGATTTAGACAACTTCTTTAACAATAACATATCGAATATAACTGGACTTGACGACTTTCAAAATCTTACTGATGCTAAATGTTTACGACTACGTTAAAATACTACGTACTAATTTCTTAACAGTTTACATTTAGACTTGAATCACATTGACCCTCAAAACTTTAGTTTTATTCTGATTATGACACCATGCAGCATAGTCATTTTTGCATGCTAATTGTAAACTAAATACCACAGGAAAAACATTCATGTATGAATTAGTAAATAATTTTTTATGTTCCTAAATGTCTGGTGTTGAAGGATTAATTCGTACGTGTCACTTGTGCAGAATTGGTAGAATTATATCCATAGTGTCGTTTAGATTAATATAACGGCAATTTTTTTTTGTAAGGATAATAAATCCTTAACTACACTTGATATGTGGAGTCAAAAGTCAGTCCCAGTCCTCCTATAGTTGTGCTTATGTCAATGTCTGCTGATTATTTATTGCATTATTGCGTAGAAAACAAACAAACAAATTACAACTGTACTGTAAATCTTACATGCGCAATTAGACGGTTGAGTATTAATTTTGACTAGAGGGAGGTCAAAGGACTCCAGAATACTTAATCCACGGCCACACTTTCATGACCTCTGGGTTAATTCGTTTTCTACCGGATTTTAAGTTTGGACTCGGAGGAAAGATCGATTAAATTTATGTCCTCTAGTCAGCTGCCTCTGTAATGACTTCTTTCCTTTCCGTTTGCTCTACATGGAATCATACCCAGTCAGTATTCTATTGTTTCCAGGTGCTAAAAAGAAAGGGTTTCTTTAGTCCGAAGGATTTTGGGATACACGAACATCTAAAGGTGAGTTTCAGTTTTACGCATGAGTTTAACATATAGAAACCAGCGGGAGTCCTTCGTGTTAAAGTCACTTCAGAAATCTGCCAATCTTTTATTTTAGTTCTGTTATCTCCAGGGGATAACATTTTTAAAGTCCGATCATTGCCATAATTAAAGCAGTTGACCTCATACGAGGGCATTGCCTTTGTGAATAAATAAATAAATGAAGTGCCCTAATAGGAGGATAGAAAAGTCGGGTACCAGAACCGCGAGGAATCCCACTGAATGTAAAATGACATTGGGTGTAGTGCAGTAATGCATCGGTCAATATGAAGTTAATTTCTGAACCTGCATGCACAGCAAAGTTGTGGTCTCCATCCCTCGTAAAAATAGACAATATGTAAGTCATCATTTGACAAAGAATGTGTGATATGTGAGTTCTTTCAACGCACCGCATAAATCAGGATAGATAATAAGACTGGAAGAGCACGGAACGGGTTTGGTTTTTTGTAAACCGATTTATATATTTTAATTCAAATTATCGGCTTTGAAAAATGGGAATTTCAGTCGAAAAGAAGGAGAGAATGTTCGGAAAATAAGTTATATCTACAAATTAATTAGATATGTCTTCACCAATTATTGGTACGATTAAGTTCTAGGCGATTTAAGAGTTTGAGTTTGTCAAGTATTTTCAACATAAACAGCTGAATCGACGACATTATGTGAGGCGAATCGTACTATTAATATGAAAATTCGCTGTATGTTTTATTTTATACAAAACAAGAGAAAATAAATGTTCAGAATTTGTTGATTCTTTTCAGGGTTGTTCTAAATTATTATTTCAATTATCGTATTCAACGACCCATGTATGTACATAATGCAAGAAATTTCAGAGAAACTTCACACAACTGAAGATTTGCCTGATATATTATATATGCTCTGTGCTCACGCCCAACTACAAAATCGGCACATTACTAGAAATGCGCACGAAATTACCCTGACAGAAGGGAGATGCTAGATGTTTCTAGGAGAAATGGGTGCCTTCCTAAAAAGAAGGACGCCAAAAAATAATTCCAGGAGAAGAATTTAAATGCGGAGGGTCACCTTCATCTGACTTGCACCATTTATGAGGACGAAAACTGACTCGAAGATTCTTGAAATAAAGGTATTTATGTACAATATAACTCCACTCTTACAATAACCAAGCTTAACTTTAATTATCGATGAACATTCTTTTGACATAGTATGTGTAATTCCTGTAGTGGCAATTAACTCCAATGATAGCTTCTTGCTTACCATAATGAATTCTTGATATTCATAACCGATTTCCTCGGTAGAAAATTTTGTTTGCGAGCATTACTAAAAGCCAATTCCGAATGTCCACACATACCACAGTCATGGTTGCTTCAAAAGATTCATGTACTCCATTGCACACATTATATCGCATTACTTCGGTAATATGGATTTTCAATGAATTACAACAAATAAGACTTCAATTCAGCGGAATTGACTTGAAAAGTTGAAAAAAGTTGCTCAATGCATCACGGCATTATGAAATTCGGATTGTACTCAATCAAGACCACGATTTTATCACTGTTTTTCTTAAATGTAAAGATGACCGATGATCCTTGTATTTAAGAAATATAGTTATATAGAAGCTTCAGTGTACAGTGTCCAGATGTTAGTCAATCGATGAACATCCCTAAGTATTTATTTACTAACATTGCATAATTGCATGTACTACGATATTTGAAAAACAAAACGTCCCAGTTTTCTATGAGATTTGCGCTTTCTTAACTTAATTTCAGTGATACCAGCTCCAGAGAAAGAAATGTACTCTGTGAGCTTCAAACTTGATCCAAAAGCCTCTAGATGGCGAAATGACATCTTCTCAGCTTCACCTCGACCGTTCTTCATTGTGTAAAATAAAAACATTGGAATGATCCACGTGCAGTCTGACTTGAGGGACTTGGCCAACAAGGTTTCTAGCATACAAAAATTAATCTACGCTCTCCTTAAAATATGTGACAGCTGCTGTCGTTTATTGCCTCATCTAATTAATTGAGATTGTTACTCCACAATGGAGCAAAATCAGTATACTAACTTCATACTGTCAACACTTTGTCTTAGTCTGAATGAAATGCCTCAGAACTGACGTCTTCATCTCCCGGAATAATGCAATCAAATTCTCCGTGGTTAGGAGGATAAATTTAATTTTAACAAGAACGATCACGTGTGCTTTGTGCGAATTGTACAACTGGCACTTTAATAGAAAATTTTCTCGTAAAATGCATTGGGTGTAGTGGCACTGTTCTTTTGAGGTTGAAGATGGGAGCACTATTCTTGATTCCAAAATATTTTCATTTTTGAACCCCCTTACTTATTTCCAGTTTCTAAATGCACGTCTTTTTGTATGTTTTGTAATCAAATTTCGTCCGGCTCAAGCTAACTTTTATGATTAATATTTCTTACAGGCGAAAGTGGGATTTTCAAACCGAACTTTTGGAATTGTCACGTTGAACTAAAAGGGTAAATGTGAGCGGTTATCAAATTATAATAAATAGTGAGCAATTAACACTTAAATAATTGCATCGTAACCGATTTTAATTTACTACGAGTATTATGATCTAATGAAGTGCAATTATTCCAAGGATTCCGCTCATAGTAGAAAGTCGACGGGAACAAACACTATTATTGTATTCATCTATTTTCCCACGAAGCCCACAATGAGACGGAATTATTCATTTAATAAGTGTGAACTCCGAATGGAGTAATAACAAAAATTAATTAAAACTTCTTCAATGCAACGCGAGTTCATCTCCTCCAAAGCTCAATCAACTGAAGATACACATAAAAATTAAAACAGGAAGTCAAATTCACACTCATGGGTCATGAAATTGCGTCATAATTTAAAAAGCGACAAATTAGATTGCTGAGAAATAGTAAAATTGCTAAAGTGACGATTCCATATGGCAGTCCATGACCAAAATTCTTTGCAAAGAGTCTTGCATGTACTTCTGCTACGTACATAAATTTAACATTATAGGCATGGTCTACAAATTAGTGCGGGGTACTGATTTGTAGATCGAGATGCAGGACTTGTTGCAAAGACTTGCAGATCACTTCTGCCATGTGGAATCTCTACCTAAGAGCGAATGGAATTTTTTAGAAAGAAATGTTATATGTTGGGCCCTGCGAACGTCATTATTTGCATCAATTTTTGAAGAGAGAGTTTGGGTCATTGATTATGGACCACTATGTAGTATTTGATTGCAAAGTTGATTACGAGACTTTCGAGATGTCGGTCGTCGGTTTTGGCAAATCTGAGATGAAGTATGAGATGAAGAGAAAGCAGGGCAAAGGAAACTCAACGAACCGAGCTCGAGCCCAACCAAAACCAACAACATTATTTCCTCACTCATTCAAAGTCAATTCAAATGGAAATTTTACAATACATTCCGGACTAAAGGGTGAGATGAGATCTGTGAAATTACTATGGCATGAAATAAATCAAGGAATGACAACATCCAAGAACACAATGTAAAACTTTAGCAACAAAGTCCACTTACATACAGCTTTTACTTTACACATTACATGAGTTTCACAAGGAATTCCATTCCGATATTGAGCTTACAACATCCGAAATCATTCACATTTACCTATTTCAGCGATTTCAGCGAAATGTTTTATCCCGAGATAAAATTTCTCTTCTACGCCTGGAATTCTTTAAATATTCACATACGCTCTCAACCATAGGAATGTTATAAATGATCATTTCCATATGGCGCCTGTGTAATTATTTGCGCACATTGAGGTATGCACAAATTATTTTGAAAGCAACAGAATATATTCATTTCTATGAAGCGATTTCAAAAATTTAATACCCAAGTTTAAAACTAAGAGAAAGTTATGTCATTTGGAGAGCGACATATTTGAGAAGAGATTTTAAAACAACATTTCCTGGAATATATTCGGAGAATCATTGTTTAAACCAAGCGGAAAAATGTCTAATAAATACTGAAAAGTTTCGAAAGACAGCAATTCAAATGGTAGGGTTCATAAAATCTAGAACATGAAAGAAAAGATAACCAGAAAACAATTTTTTCTTTTGCAAACACACACGTGCAATTGAAAGTCTCAGGCGATGAGACGAATTAAACTTGATTGTTAACTTGATTTAATTTACGACCCGCTTCATGGGAGGTTTTAAGTGTGCAATGCAGCGAAGCCCGTGTAAACAATTTTTTTATTCTATCAGTCTATGACAAAATAAAAATGTCATACACAAGTGATTCATTGGATTTTGTTATGTTTGGAAATGCCAATAATTTGCTGACAGGCAAAGCCACCAGACGCACGACCACCACCACCGGGTTTTCAGATTAGCAATGATTGAAGACGTGGTCATGTCACGTCATGACATGATCTCATAACAACTCCAACTACTAAATTCTTGCTCAAGGATTAGTAAAAATGCTCAGTATTCGCATTAATACACATGCTACTGTATCAAGTCCATCCGTCATCCGATTTATGGCTTTTTGCCAATCTTAAACAGATAAGACTTCCACCATGTATCTTGTACTTCGCATTCCCATGCTCAGAACTCCGAATCACCATCATCTGTTTATGTCATTCGCAATTTTTCCAAAAACCGGAGATTAAAAAATATGCGTATTATTTACACAGCTGGCGATCCGACATGAGAACTAGATTGAAGACGATGCATGTTCTCTGGCCACGATAGATTCGGTTTTATTGACTAAATATAGCAAGATGACTGTGATATATCCACATTAATCCGGTTCGTATTTATTGACTTCACTCCATAATGTAAATCCAACAGAACACACGTCTGTCTATCTGTCTGGGAATTTCGAAACTTTCATTCGTTTTGTTTATATTAATAAAAAAAATTAAATTCAGTACTGATTTACTGCTACAGTTGACTGAGTCATCATATTTTTTGACCACACGCATTATGCGTTCGACAAAACAATCAGTCATTTAGAATTTAATCATTTTTTGATAATATCTCCGTCCAATTTTAAAAAAGCACAATTTTTATAGGAATTAGAAATACATAGTTGTTCCGTTATTGATGGAAACTTTTTCTTCGGCTGAAGTCCACAAATACAATTGACCTTATGAATCTGGGCAACTGATTACCTCATTACATTTCTGGCTGAATAATTGACGAGCCTTGCCATGAGATCAACAGCAATTTCTTTCAAGCAGATCCCAAAGCCATAAATCCCGCATTGTTATATGCCCTGGGGTTCTCAACTATTGATTGATTTCATATTATTTAAAAAAAAATTAGACATGATTGGGTCGATTGCTGGTGTTTATTAATTAGCTTGAATTTGCCGTAGGGTTTTCAATATGAACTAACGTTTTTAATGCAGAGCTCATTAGCACAATTGATATTACATACTTTGCCTCCAAGGTGTAAGTACACATACATGCATGGTCAGACAGAATAATGCCAATGGCAATAGAAGAACACGAAAGGGTGAAAAAAATTCATAATGAAATAATACAGAGCAATCTTAATCTGGACCACCGTGTCAATCATTTTATTCAGTTCCTATTCTGTCATAAATACACATCTGCAAAACTGCATGGTTCGTAAACAATCCGAAAGTCGTGTTGGATTTATCACGAGTATATAATTATCATATACACATTAAGGAATTGGAAAACTGGTTAAGAAAGTTCTCCAGCACACAATGGTCACTATAAAACTCATGAATGTTGTAATTAATGTGTACATGCAATCCAATTGAAAGTTGGCCCGACTTTCAATTCCAGTTTCACTCGTCAACAACTTTGTTTGATGGTAATTGATTCTGTACTTTTCATTACCACCGTAGCAAATGAGGGCGTAATGTGGAATTGGAGCGAACTAATTAATTTTAGTTTACAACCTAACCTTGTCTTTGAATCACCACTATCAGTTTCAATGTTCTTCTTGTGCTCAGGTTAAATTTCTCTTCTTGTGATACTGAAACCTCTTTTTATCATTAAATGTGCGGAGAAATGCTTCATCTTTATTCCCATGTCTGACTTAAAGGTGTAACACATGGACTAACGGTCAATATTATTTAGTCCATACTTTTTATGGTATGACCCTTCTGACATTTCTCTAGAAGTACAATATCGACACAAAAGAATAGATCTGAGCAACACAATATCCATCGGCATCGAATAACGTGTAATTGAGTATCTAGTGCAACGAAAATTTCATTGAGAAGACACTGGACATGTTCATTTATTGTGATTACCGACTATTCGAGAAGTCTCACCAGAATACGAGGGTTAATTTGGCAAATAACCATAATTAAAAACTATTCGTCATAATCCGATTCTTGCCCAAACTGAATGGCATCGTGTTCGATCTTTCACAGCATTATTTTTTGTATACACTGGTGTAGTGGTGATACAGGTTACATTACATTCTCAGAGACCTTACTTGAAAAAGCATTGTCATGATATTGCAAAATATCAATCAAATCCAGTCACAATTATTCCAGGGACACTTTTTCGACGATACTGACTCGGGGAGTCCATTCTTTCTTTTTCTTTGCATTAAATTCGCTAAAAAAATAATTAATTCTGACATTTCATGGCATACACTAAAGAAATCACAAATATTGAACGATTTTTGTAGATGTCGAATATATATGTACATACCTCCCGCACTCATATGTCAGGTGCCTGATTAGTAAGGAACGAGTAAAATCCCTTAACATGACTTGACTATTCTTTTCGGCAAAAGGACCCTTAAGGCTCCAAATTCCATAGCATCACCTAGTAGCACGCAAGATACATGGATGCATGCCGTAATCACCCTGCTAGTCCAGGTCCAACAAATTCAATCCTTTTTGCTCTTGCTCTTCTTACATAAAAAACAGCTCATCAAGTTTATTATGAGAAGACGAAAAGGCACCTGAAGATGCCCGGGGTAAAAAATGACCACGAAATAGAAGGAAGACAGAGTGAAGCTCAAACCTTAGGATTTACTAGCTCAGACTGAGTTTTTATTAAACCAGTTTTTGTTACCTTACCTTTTACCTTCAGATGGACCCAAATGCAATGTTACAAAGCATTTATTTAATAAATATACACTATTCGGTCTAGGACTGCCTAAAATACCATCACGTCGGACCATGTACCAGACTCGACTCGGCCGTTAAACTAAGAGACTTTATGAACTCTTGACGAAGGAAAACATAAGTACTTAAAAATATAATGCCTTTTTTTTCTGCTTTAAGAATACCTTCTTCATACCTTTCTTCCCTGAAAATACTGTCTTGAAGATTTACCTGAAGGACTAGACCATAGACTGACTTTGCTTGGTTTTGTTGCTATTGGTGATGTTTTTAGTGCTAGTGCTGGACAGGTAAGACGGACATGACAGGTAGTAGTAGTAGTATTAGTATTAACCCAGCTCAGCACATGGTTGTTTTGTTACCCTTATATTATTATTTTGAACCTTTATGGCCAGAATAGGAATTACAGGTAGATCTATCTATACATTACATGCATAAGGTCCTAAGAATTACAGGTAAAATGTTATTTAGTACTCAGGTAGGTACTTGGTCTGGTCAGACTGTAAAACTTACAACTACTACGATGACTACTATTTATCCTATAAGTAGAAGTATTCCCTTCATGTATTATAAGAAGAGAGACTTTCAAGTGTACCACATCATCTTCTTCCAGTCACTCCTGGACTCAACAGTAATCACAGACAAAGTTTTCACAAGAATCATCAAGAAATCGTTCATAGAATAACAATATAAATTATTATTATTTTGGATTTTGCCGGGATAAATATTAGAAAACTGATATTAGTGACGACGCTTTAGAAATCGCGCGCGAATTCAAAAGTGGTCCCTTGAACTAGTTCGAAGTTACAGGTACTGGTACGTTGGTTTGGACGTACGATGGAGCATCGGAGTAGTAATGGAATCAGCAGCAGTCCTGGTGGTAACCCAAATGCTGTTGTCCTCAAAAACTTGCAAGACTTCTTAAGTTATAAGAAAAAGGGACCAACTCCAAGTTTAACAAATGGGACTAGTAATGGAAGACAATCATCTAGGACTGACCCGCGCCGACTATCGACTTCGGGTCAGCTGGAATCATCATCTGAGAAAAGAAACAGAAGTGCCAATTACAGTTCCTTGGAAAAAGATATTTTTCTCTCAGCTGTTCAACCGTTCAAACATATTTTGGAAGATAAACGTTTTGACTCGGAGACACTTCTACGGAAAACTTCAGCTTGGCGTGACATTGTGAATATTTTTAATTCTCAACACGGAGTTGTTCGCAGAGATAGGAAACAATTGAAAGAACTTTGGAAACGGTTGAAAGATAGGGCCAGAAAGAGCACAGATCAGGGTCAGGGTCTTTATTTTCAACCGATGTCAACAACGACAACGACCACGACGGTACAATCCGCTGACGTCAAATCAAGGTAATTCTAAATATGCACTTTATGATTCTGCTGAAGTATTTCCTTCCTATAATAATTTTGCTTGTCACCAGTTTCGAGAATGAAATTCTGTAAGAATTTTTTTTTTATAAATTATACCGTGACATAAAATTGGCGGCAAAATCCTTTAGCGTCAGTCAGTAGTACATACATAAATAGAGATGACATATTATTCGGCCCAATATTAAAGTTTCTTAATAAAATTTTACGAAACCGAGGTCATGCTGTCGTATAGTTTCTCTGTGCATTCTTCATTCGCAATTAGAAATACATTCATACATTTTGTATTAATAGAGAAACACGTCTCCCAAGCCTAATAATTGTAAAGAAAATACGTCAATATTACGTTTGACCGAACCATGGTCAGAACACATTCCGTAGAAACAATGCAATGCGCCGGTTAATCCATTCGGGCTGTAATAAAAATAACTACATTTGTATTTAGCCCAAGACATGTCTGGTCAGTATAGTAGTGCTAGTGGTGTAAGCTCTTTCGGTTAGCGCTTTGAAGGCAAAAATAGACGCCAAAGTGCAATGCTGCATTCCTATTCAACCGTTGGACGACTTTTGATGGATTGTGAATGTATTCTCTTTATTTTCTTGTAAATACTATTTCATTTAATATATTAATAACTATTCTGTTCCACAGTAAACCTTGACTAGCTGATTTGGCTTACAAAAAAGTTAGAACTTTTATTGTAAAACTCTCAGGTTAAAATATTCAGGATTAGCTAGCAAGTTTGTACATTGTTGCCCGATAATACTGGTGCCGGCGATAGATAAAATAATTCCTCATTATTACGGCGGTCGTAAGAATTTTTCAGCTACGGAGTGAAGGCCCATGCCTGTAATGTTAAAACAGACACGTACACGCCCCTTTGCCCTTGTTATACCTTTCTGGTTATTTCAGGCAGCCGCCTCTATTATGAGGTCCAAGTACCCGCCATATGAATATGAGCTATAATTTGTTACTTCTGTGGAAAATTAACAATGTACTGTTTTACCGATAATGTTATATCAAATATTGCAAGAACATTAAATGTACATAATGGACGTCTCATTTTGCCCCACCGCATAACGTCCAGTACTTCTGCATGGAGTTTATACTATCTGCTGTGGGGCTTTGAACAAATTACCAATTCCTAGAATCGTATTATGTAAAAGGTTAAAATGAATTCAGAATCTTAGAAACCTATGTGTGAAGTATGCCGAGAAATTAACTCACTAAAAGATTCCCAGATTTCTATAACAATTAAAATGTTGGACCAACTAAAATGATATGAATATGACGGGATTTTTAATAATCTTTACAACAATTAACTGACAATCCGTGTCTGGTAATTTTTTTTTATATTGTCCAGTTAGTGTTGGATGAGATTTATTTTTGTAGTATTAAAATTTGGAATTAGAATGTGTGAGACATTGTATGGGGTAAATTGTACAGGGACAGAGACCACCTATATAGGTGGTCTCTGACAGGGACGAGCGACTGTCTGTGCGGGTTTTTCGGAGAACAGAGGAACAAACAAACACAAGTTCAGGACAGGAAGAGAAATTCTCATAATATTAATTTCAGTTTTTTTCAAAATTCAGTTTAAATGTTGAAAGATAATCATTTGCGGACGGAGATAGAAAAGGAGTGGTTATGCGAGCCACAAAATATCAATAAAATAGATAAAGTTATGAAAGACTGGCCCTTTCAGTCTAAATTACCATGTAGAAGAACTATACGCTCAGTCTGGGCAAAATTTGAAGCCAGTGGATCATGGGGAAATTTATCGACTCGACCAAAAACCAGATTTGGGCGCCCATTTCTCCCTAGGTTTGCAACTCATCCCTAACTTCCAATTTTCAGTGAAACCTGTCCCAGCGACGCGACCACCGGTCATAGAACACCGGGTCAAGCCTATCGTATTAGGTCTTTCGATTCAATGCTAACCTGTTATGTCGAATCCACCTATAAAATCCGATCACATTTTTGTAGTCAGACATCCGAAATCCGGTCACCTTGGACAGGTTTCATGGCTCAATCCGTGATGTTTCTTTTAAGTGAACTAGTGAACCAATTAATTCTTAAGTGTATTTCAGTGACTAAAAATAACTCATCCCATCACACCCACGCCCACCACATATAAATTGAAAGTTGACAGACACTTCTTAGAAGATCTGCTTTGCATATTACGTGGTATTTTTTCCCATTCGTCCTTCGCGACCTTGATGTCTATACCTGCACACCTTGCTTGTTCGTTAATCAGTTTGACATATTTTTTATTACAGACCACCTCTCTGCTTTAATTTCTTTCCACTATTAAGATATAATGGTTAATTAATAATTGAGAATAGCAATCTTATGCACACAGTATGGTTATCGCAAATGACGGATTAGCTCAGGGTTTGTATTTATACGAGTTAGGTCAAAGGTCACAGACTTGTACTGTTCTACTCTCTCTCTAGAAGGTTCAATAGAGAATCGGGAGATAGACTCCCCTTCTATTTGAGCCCCGGCTTTAATTCGATACCCGGCTTTTAATTGGTCATTTACAGTTTGACCCATGACGGGTTTATTAAGAGCGCTTTTTTGGCCTGATTCTTAGATTTCGCGACTGCAGTTAAACCAGCTTCGCTCTAAAGTACACTAATGGCAACCATAAAAGCCTCGTTGACATTTTGTGGCGGGGGTTTGATCCCTCCGGCTCCTTGATACTTCGAAGAGGTTTCTCTGCACTGGAATGTTTCCCCACCTATTACCAAGGTTACCTTTGACCTATGACGACATAATGCCGTCCTACTGTGGAACTGTGGAACTGTCGAACTCTTATCTTACCGCAAATACCTGGATGTTTGACGAATGTCTATTAATTAATTTATTATATACATTAATTCTACGTTTTTCATTTTTATAAATCTAGTGGTATGGTCAGAGCCACTCAAGGTTCTTCCGAACAATCGGGCTCTGGTCAACAACACACACGGAGGAATTTGAATACCACGCACCTGACAACCCATGGTCCTTTAACTCTGACTCTTGGCGGTCAGCCCGTGCAATTTGCTAACAATTTATCCAATGAATCCGACAGAGACGATGATGAAGACGCGACCTCAGCATTGATGTCTCTTATTGTTCCGTATCATCATTTGACATCATATGGATTGGGTAAGTCCAGTTTACATAAACTTACTGATAATATTTTCTAAATTGCTCAGTTGTAAATTTTAACACTGATTGCTCCTCAAGGTCTGGCTTTTTAGTATGTAATTGCATATTGTTTCATAAATTTCGGTCACCTGATAAATAGGCTCGGTAGACGGTAGTGGCAATTCAGATGTAGTGAATTCAACATAAGAACCAGAACATTTAACAGTTCAGTGAGCCCGTCATTTACAGGCGGATCTTTTATTTTTAGTAATACGACGAAGGGTGACAATGTTAGTATTCAACCGAATCCGTCATGTCAGAGGTCAAACTCTCAAACTTCTATATATATAGTTCACACAAAATTCACATTCCTGAATTTTTCTGACTTACAATTATCTGCTGTTTAGAGGTAGCTATGGATGACATAATTGTCACTTTAGTAATTCTATCATCCTAAATTGTCCTTCTCCCGTTACATGTGCGACAACGACAATTAAGGTAAACGTAACCAAATTAGAAGGATAGTCCTTGTATTTTTGCAATACAAGTGAACCTCTATATTAGGGTGTCAAGTTTTTACGATATCTCCTTATATCAGCTGTTATCAATTTAAAATTTTAACTAAATCATCCGAAATGTTTTCGAATTGTGAATCGTCTTAATTTTTTGGTCCCTCTCATCTCTTTTTCTAATCCTCTGTCTCGGTTCGGTACCGAGGTACTACGATCAATTATGCAAATACATTTTTTTTTAGAAAAATGTGTCTTATGACAGGAAACTCTATTTGGAATCATTTTTTGTGACTGTTCTCGAAGTGAAAAGGTGGGAATCTGTGATCTGTAGACATGTTGGCCTGGTAGATTAGGACAGAATGAATTCCATCTCCATCTCCATCCACCGTGCACCAGAGCATAACCGACCGACAACCCGTACTCCCTATTATTCTTCCAACCTGTGAATATAATTCTTGTCTACCATATTATTTTGATTATGGAAGTAATGTACTTCCAAGCATGGCCGGGGATATTTTGACGATGATATTTCCATTCCTCGGTTATAAATTCGTGGCCACGGAACGGAGGAGGATCGGTTGCGTTGTAGTATGTGAGTTTTGCACGGCACAGGTATTTTTCATTGTTGTTAGACCCGGCTGAGCAATCAAGGTCCATTGCTCCCACCGACGAATGTACTGCTGAATAAGGTTTACAGAGTCCATAAAAAATATTCAAACCCGTGTTCAGTCTCCACTACAGCCAATTCTCCCGTGTAAAAAACTAACCCTCTCGAGTCTCTAAGTCTTCACAATGCAAACACTCTGTCAGTCATTGAACGAATAATACCCACCACATGCTTCTTCATGGACAAATTAATGGGTCTACAACCGTAAAAAAATATGGAACATGGACGAGTTATTTGTACTTGTATTTTAATAAATAATAGTCCAGAATTTTAGATAAAAATTCTAAAAGGAATGTCATTCACCGGCATACTCAAACCTAGTCTACCGCACAATCTTTCGATATAGGGATCCAGTGTACCATTTGGCCTACGGAAGGTACTCTTAGTAGTATGAAATAGTTCGATTGGTGAGAAATATAGGTATTTGTCTGTCTGAGGAATTGAATCCTCCACATACACGAAATTATGTGGAGAAGTGAAAATCAAAAAATCAGAACAATCGAAAGCCGGGTAGCTAATGCTATCGAAAAATTAACTGAATCTATAAATTGAAATCATTTTGGATGAGCCTAAACGTTCAATTTTAGAATTGTACATTTGTATGGGGCACCTAAAACTATTATTGCATGGGGTGACAAATTATCGGGTAAGATTTGAGTTTAGTCCTAAAAATTTTAATCGGGTAGTATTTCATACCCCGACCGTAGAATGAGTAACCCGATAGCCGATAACGTTTAACAGAAATAAATTACTCATACATAGAAAAATGATTGTTATTGTGTGAGTCAGAGTCACGAGATTAGACCTTGTTTCATGTCTCATTTCATGAGAAGGGTAAAATGTAGAGACGAAGTTGAGTTTATAGAATGTGATTTTGATTTGTTTTTCCGGCACTCCGACAAAACTAATGACACATATAACAAATACAGAAATAGCAAACTTCATCTACCCTAACTAGAGGTGATAATTTTTCAGTGCGCTTGTGTACAATGTCAATTACTATTAACAATTAGAATTCGGGTTAAGTAATATTTCTCATGAATACGAACCGCTCTGATGGGTTTCCTTAGTTGCTAATCCACAAGGAATGTTGTCGAGCTGAATATTCGGGTTCCCTATCCTGAACAGGTTACATGTTAACAAAATCAGGGGAACTTAGACGAATGATTGCAAAGTCATTTCGGACTTTTGTGTTCAGGTTGTGTTATTGAAGTCAGGCAAGGATTCTTGTGTGGCCAGGTCAAATCGAAACCGTTTAACGAATACTGTAAACATCTTATTTATTTTTGAGAAGCTCAACCTTCGCCTTGGATAAAATGTTCCGTATATATTCCTGACATCAAAGTGTTGTCTGAGAATATATTTCGAAAATCAAGAAATATTTATAGGGTGAAGCTATTTATATTTGGAGGGTGCCGAGGAATCCGGTGGACAGGGACAGGAAGCGAATTAGAATTGAAGAAACTGCGTTGCTGAATTATTTTGTTTGGAACTAAAATTGATTTGCAAGCAACACCCACGCCTACCTAGCCTTTATACATAAACTTAGGTGGTGTTTAACTTTTTAGCTGAGGAGTTTAGTTTTTGACAGACTTTGCTGACAGTCTGGCTACAAATATTACAACATAATCCTCTTCGTACGTTGTACTCTGTACTTTAAAGCCCATAACAGGACAGAAATGGAATGAGTGATACCTCATTGAATAAATGTATTTGTGTCGTGTCTCGGTCTTTTAAATATTGATGAGTGACTAAATATTCGGTCGGGGAATATGAATTTGAAATGAAATCCAACTGACGTCTTGGCTTGGATGAGAAAACGTTGCTTTGAGTGAAGAGATAAAAGAAATACACAAAAATATCGTGGATGGATTTGATTTTAACTGAGACAGTTTATTTCTCTCAAAGCTCACAGCCCCGAACTTCATTTTGATTTACTAAATGAACCTTCTATTCCATTTCACCACAGACGTGGATGACTACATGATCATTTTTTGCATTTAAACCTCCTAGTTCTCCGTGTAATCGTGTTTTTCATCCAGTATGGGATTCAAGATTGAATCCATGCAATTTTCTGCACAACTTGCCCGTCAAGTTAAAATCTAAAATCATCAAGGCAAAGGTTCAAATTGAATCTATAGAAACTTTAAACTCTCACTTGACTTTTACAATCTCCGCAAGCCGCAAAACCGATACTGATATGGCTAAATATTAGTAGTTAAATTGCTGGTAGACGAAGCTCACTCGGATTCATTCATTTAATCCATTTTACTAGAAGTGAGATCATATATCTGTCACCGAGGTTGCTGTCTGCGGTCGTATCATGCATAATATTAAGACATATTCTAAGAGCAAAAGTCCGGCTAATTTTCTAAGAGGTTTTTGCAGATATGTGATGAACAAGCCAAGCGAATCTCACAATTCATGTGTAAAAATCAGACCAAGCTAAGACGTTCAGGATTAATAGTTCCGGGTATTCTGGTCACAAATGTCAAGATTTCGTGCGTATTTAAAATTATCGTACTATTTATCATTCCTGACAGTTAAATCGTACGTTCCTGGATATATCCAATTCCCATGTGAGTAAAGGGTTAGGAGATCATGCTTGGAATGAATGCTTTGAAGATTTCTAGTTTCTAGCAATGGCAATGAACCAAAATTTTGGTACTGACGAATTAGTCATAATTAGACGTTAGATATAAGTTTTTTGAGCCGGTCTGGTTTGGCCTGTTCTTTTTGCGAGAAGGACTTTCTTTGCAAGTTTGACTTTTATATGACTTTACATTAACCACAATCTGTCCAGTCCAAACTTAGACCCGACCAGAGGATTAGAGTAAGCGAGTATTTTAGACTAGAGTTGAATCTCCCGTGTCTAATATGAAATCTTTCCGTCCAAATCGGAACAATTATGTGTTCCATTCCCACTTGGGAATCAGGAAGATAACAGATATACTGATGCAATGTAGTGATATAAAATACATCCGGATCACGGATCTAAGAATTGACCCCGTTTAGTCTCTCCCTCCTGACTAATTCGAATTTCCACCCTCCTTCGTTCAATTTAATGCTTGCCTAAATTGAACATTGGGTTAATGACAAGCTTTGTGAATTGTGATCCAGTCTTGAAGTTCAGATTGTAGGACGTTACCACGTACCCTTAGTTTTTCCCGTAGCATAGACATAGTGCATTGTTGTAGCACATAAGACATTGTGAAATTACATTGGGTACTATACACGTGCACCGTGCATCATGGGATGGGTATCACTCACCATGCAGAAGTTTATTATAACGGGTTCCTAAATTTCGGGTTGAATGGAATGGGGTTCATGACCCTAACAAGGAGGAAATGATCTTATTACTCTAATTCTGCTTTCATGAATTCAAAATGAATCTCCAGACCCACCTCCTGGTCTTTCAGTATTTTTTCCGAAAATCAGGGCATGATATCTTGGAAATGTCACTTTACTTACACAGAAAGAAAACCATTTTTACTTGTATTTTTATATGCTGGGCAGGATTTTCTTGCATTTCTGTCTTTGGATATTGGAGAAATATCCGAAACTTTGCTTTGTTGTCACAGTCAGTGGGAAGAATCCACATTTCTAGACTAGTGGGCATTGGATAAAATACCATCAAAATTTCTAGGGAAAAAAGTTTCATGCGAAGGTCCTTATTTCGAAGATGTCTGTTTCCTAAGGTTTAACTGTTCTGGTTAAAGCTCTGGGGTTTGTCAGCTTCATCTCTGCCTTGATCCAGTGACCAGAATTTACCACGAAGACCACCTGAGCTGGGTGACCTCCTGAGCTAGGTGACCTCCTGTCATACCCGGGTCTTGTGTCTCCCGATTTTACTCCAGGTCTCATGTCGCAAAAATATTTTTGTCACCCGAACCCGGTCGCTAATGACAGGTTCTGTACCTGTGGCTATCAGCTGTCATATTTACATGTTTGCGGAGAGTTTGTAGAGTTTATCTGTTTAGATGATTTAAAAGCTGAAGATTTGGTAGATGGACATGTATGATGTAGTGCGAAGTTGAGGAATTAGAAGAAGGAGGTCGTGGGTTAAAGTAGTGTCGTTGTGGACTGCGTGGATGGAGATAATGCGTTATGTTTCGGGTTGAAGAATTGAGGACAGGGCAGGCGAGTCCACTCATGGACAGAGCAGGACAGTCGAAAAGACGTCCAAGAGTCCAAGACTGACAAGACCGACCAGACTAGGGCCATCCACACATAATAATTGTGAATTGTGACTAAAGGAGGGTGTGCCGCACTGAAGCGGAGCGTTTCTTGCAGTGCAAAATATTTGTGAGGGAGGTTTTTGGATGAAGAGGAAGCTGAGGCTTGCTTTGGAGAGATCATCTCAGAGATCTCATCTCTCTCCATCTCTCCATTCCAAAGGACGACGACGACATGGTTCGTGGTTGCTCCTCATTCCGCGGCCTCGTCATGATCACTGGTTTGTTGAATGGGGACACCCTCCGGCACTTTCTTTTCTGCAATCAACGAGGGCATGCAGTACATCTCACCGTTCCCATAGGGTATCACAAATCGGGTCTCAATGAACCCCTCTACTAGTCTATGTTTCAGTTCAACTATTATATTTGCAAATATTTACCTAGGGTACCTTTCTGAAATATTTCCCCCGGGAGCAATCACGTAACCTCTGAAAGATACTTTCCCTGGAATCTGCATCCATTGCAGTATCGATCAGAAATAGGTAAGACTTCCCTCGGGATTGCCCTTGGGAAACGTATAAGGTTTTCCCTGGCATTTCAATTTGAATGTAACGTCATGGTTCTCACAGTACTACCCTTTAGTAATACTTAAGGGTTCCTCTCTTTAAGGGCCGTCATGAAATGGTCCCGCCAGACATTTCTGGCAGCACTCTTGGGAACTTGAGGTTTCCTTAGAATTCGGCACGGTTATTACGGTTATCTTAGTGACTGGATTATCCGGATCGTGATTCCGAAAGGTCTGATCTGACTTCTGAGTCCAGTACTATACTGAGTCTTGTACTCGCCCAGAAGTTTCAGATAGTTCACTGGTATTCTGCAAGTTTAGGTTTTACGTTATGGCTCATTGCGCTACAAGGTTAAAGTTCCAGTTAAAGCAGTTCACAACATTTCATTCGGGGTAGACTTGTTTGCAAGAGAGTCACATTTCACATTCCTAGACTTTTTTTGCATTCGTTAAAACGTTGAAGTAGACTCTAATAGAGCCCCTGAAGAAGAGTAAGGTTTACTCGAAACGTTGGGTTTTAATAAAAGTCTATCCACTCGTGAAATCCGTGCTGAAAAATGAATGATTTAAATTCCTAGACTTTCTACAGGGACTCCTTTGTTCTATAACGTTGTTATACTGTTTGGGTCATTTTTCTCCAAATGTACTCCATGTACTCCATAATTGACGTACTTATTTGTCAAACATTGATCAAACGCCGTCACATATATTCTGTACAAAATGGGTTTGCATCCCTTTCAGCCAAGAGAAGGTATACTTATAATAGGAAGAAGTCACCAACGGAGAAAATTTTAAGTAGCGATCTCAAACCATGCCTGACTGAGGGATTGAACCCCATCTACGCGATTCCGGCGAGGGCTGTCTGTAAAGTGTATTTTGTAACTGCCAAAAATTTATTGGTGATTTGAGCCAAAATGAAATGAGATTTGGGAATACCCCCTACACGTTTGGATTTTTCCTTCTTCCATACGCTCCTCCATTCTCTCTCTCATTCCATTGCATTGTTGGGTTTTGCAAGTCCGACTTGACTTGATGTTGGATCCATGGCCATGGCTTGTCATGTTAAGCTAAATAATCCTTTTAATCCGAAAATGAGACAAAAGAGACTGGTTTCCACACTTCCATCCAAAGTTCTTACAATGTTTTCCTATGCAAAATTGCTGAAGGCCTTCATTCGAACTGTGGTGCTTTTATTCGTTTTGACGACTTGAGCATAATATTTCGTACACAAAACACAACATAGCCTGGTTAGTACTTGTTTCGTACCAGGCAGAGTTTCTTGTTCAACGTTTGCTTCACATTTCTCATGAAGGTTTCAATTCTCTTCTTTTAGCGTAAGATTAGTAAGACCTTGCGGAACGCATTGCATTGTATCTGCTGAATGAAATGAATGGTCATTTCTTGGGCAGAATTACAGTAAACACAGTACTGCACTAGTTTTGGCGACCACGTTAAAACTTTACAGTAACCAGTCAGAATTGCGTGTCCGCCCAGTAACCAGACATTTTTGACGGACATGCAGAGCAAACCGAATAAGATGAAGACGGACGGGAAAATATATCTAGTTATCATGAAAGATGTAATGTTTATAATAAACTCTGACTAAATTCGAACTCACCCGTCCTGTCATGAAAATTTTTTAATGTCAATAGTGGATTGTACATTACAGGGTGGTCCATAACATTAAATACTTATATTCACATTCACATTCATTCATTCGTTGGCTTTGGCTCTAAGGCATAGTTTAGCATTTCCGTAGTTTTCGTTAGAAAATGAGCACTACAGCTTTTCATTTGCATTAAGGAGTGCGTACCTCTAGTAGTAGATTAGAAGTAGTAGTAGTTAATAGTAGTAGCCAAGAAAAACCACTTTAAATTAGTTTCCCGTAGCATGTCTTTCGAAGGGATCGAATTCTCAACATAACAGGCAGGAAATCACTTCCTGCCAATCCTCAATTAATAGTGAAATAACTAAACTCTTTCCCCATGCAGTTGTAATTTATGAACCGCCTTGTATATTGTACACTACATGTACAGTTTTTTGTTGTATCCTCACGCGCAATATTCTTCATCTCACGATATTCTCATCTGAGAAACGACCTCTACCCGGTTCGCTGAAATTGAATGTCTGAAGAGACTGAAGAGAGAGTTTCCTTTGAAGGAGAAGGAATGATGTAGTTGAGATTTTTTATTCGCCAAAATCCTGAAGCTATTCTATGAGATTTTTTGTTGACTGAAAGAAGGAAGTTTCTGTAGAAGGACGAACCACGAGGAGACGTGATCGGATCATGAAACACTCCCTAGAAAAGAAATTCTTCTTCATCTAATCTTCTCTGCTTCGGATCCTTGCGTATCTTCAACAATTTCTTAGTAATTTTTTCGGGCATTGTTTATTGTTTCCCCATCTACGACATTTACCCCTCAACAGCAACTTCAACTCTTCTACATATTTCCTATTCAATCGAATCGCATGATAGAAACCTCAAAAAATATTATAAATTTTTGGATGAAGGGATTTAAACCAATTTATTTTTAGTAAAGTGATAACGTTGCCACTACCGAAACATTTCTCTAACTGAAGACTTGAGATCTGCCCGAAGCATGCAAAAAATATTAATGGGTAGCGGTAAAAGAGGATTCATTTCCCTGGTGGTCTCTTAGAGTTTGAGATGATCAGGTGGTTAAAAATGTTGAAATGAATTGAGACCAGTCGGTGGAATTGGAGAACAGATCTCTGTTTTGCATGAAGAGACGTGTAGCCGTAGCCGTGCACGCGTGGATTTGAGGGACAACCAGTAAATTAAACCAAAAAACCAAACCAGGCAAACAGGGTTGGTTTCGGGTCTTACTGGGCTTGGGCTATGTACAATAGGATGGCATTAATATGACATGTGGTGTACCGTATGCCCTAGTACGAACCGTCGTACATAAACATATGCAATTGTACTAATTATTGTTGGCAAGTGGACTAAATTGTCTTTCTCTCTTCTTCATCAATCCTGTCACTCCTATTAACCAAATGCATAGGGGGTTATCTAAATGAGAGAACGAGTGGATAATATTCATATTACCAGGCAAGAAAAGCACCATAGTCCGAAGAGATGGAACTCGGAATTATTCACCAACTAAGCTAACACAGCTTCGGTTTAATCGTCTCGACGTTTTAGATATTATGTTGAAGCACACATCTATGCTGTAATCAGTTCGGACTTTTTCTATTTATGAAATTTTCTTCAATTGGGTGACATCATTCTTGAAGTAGATTAGAGTATTATTTGATGATTATTTTGTGCTATAATTGTCAAAATAAGTCAGATACGCTATAATTCGGCGGTAACGATATTTTCTGAGAACCGTCATCTTAAACGATATCTTGAAAATGATAGATTCTACTTCGTCAAGTATTGCAAGATTTACATCGCTCATCTCAGTTGATACAATGAAAACGGTCTCAGGCGATCAAGTTCGGGCAAAAGAACAGTCTTGTTGGCTTCCAGGGATATAGCAAAATCCGGCCATCATACCAGATGGCGCTCTACCTTCTTTCCGCTAAGACATCGAATGTGTCCAGAGTTTTATTTTTATTTTGTTACAGTTTGGCATGTATTTCATATTATGAATTTTCAATGCTTTCTCCGAATGAGATCAAGGGCTCTGACGTTGTCCCACAGGGTTCTACGTATTGGGCTTACTGGAACTTTTATGACAATAACAATACCACATAAAGCAAATTACATGGAAAACTCATTGACTGGAACATTACATCATGTAGTTCGTTAGTCCAGGAATATTTGGTTCATTAAATCCATATCCGTAGAAATATGTTCTCCGGTCGGCGGTCGGGCAAAATTCATATTTTGTAGATCTGCTCGCTAGTTAGTTAGCTGAAGCTGTTGTTGAAACTCCGTAAATTTGATGCAGTGCACAAGGACTAGTTATGGAAGAGTCATTACAGAGAAATGAAGGAATCTTTTATGAGACGAACCAGATGGGAGGTTTTTGGTTGATTGGACGAGTGTAGAGTAGAGGATAGATGGACTGGTATTTAATTTCAAAGGAGTTTAGTTGTGGATCTGTGTGTTTGTATGAATGGATTGGATTAAATATGATTCGGTGGAACTGAAGTGAACGGGGATCTGCGTTATGTGTCTGGTCTTACTTGGCTTGGCAGTTGTTGCATTTCTGGGTGAGATCCGGGTCACCAGGGTTTGGCAGTTGGAGAGATTGTGTACCAGTCAAACTTAAAACCTAATACGGAATATGGACTAGAATGTAGAAATACTGCAGTATGATAGGAGTTAGGACTAGGACGACGACTCCGTCCTCGGATTTATTCAGATTAAATCCAATGGAAATAAAAAATGGAACGTGCTTCATACCAAGAGATATTGATATTGAGGACGGATGAAGAAAAATAGAATATCATGAATAACAGATCAAATAGCATGCATGAGGTTAGTGCTTCATTCTTTTAAAAGATTGCCAATGTTGGTGATTTTTTAGGATTAGATTCCAGAATAAGTAGAATATTAAACGGTGAGCATGAAGGCTCGCTACATTTTGCTAGACTGGAAAATACTGGAACATGTTATACACGTTGCTGTATTAACTAAGTACGTCCGCAATTTAAAAAGATGAATTTGAAAAATTCTGAAAAAATAAGTATTACGTAAAACCTTGTCGAGTACGTGTTTTGAATTGGTCTTTGTACATGTTTCAAGCTATACAAAAAATTATTGGACAACAATTTCTTATACTGCTGAATTATTCCTTGGCATTCATTTCGTAAGATGTCTGAATTATGTTACTATTCATTCTACCGTTTTTGGGGAGGAATAAATAAGCTGATTTTTTTCGGAAAAAATAGATATTTACATTTAGGGTTGAGATCCGTTGATATCAACTGTCAACTTTCATGTTACACATGAACTTTCTCTGGTAACATATCACAAGAGTGGTTTCATCAATGACGTTTCACATTTCGCAAAAGATTTACAATTTTCCATCATTATCATCCTTTAAATGCTGAAACCGTAACAATTTTGCAATTTCGACTGAGGCGTGTGTGATATGAAAATTTTGAAATAAGCAATTCCGACTGAACGGTCCTCATCATCAAACTTTCAATATTTATTCATTCTTTAGTTGGATAGTCAGTTTAGTCATACAGTCTCTGTTTTACTATTACCCGCGTGCGATTAAGGTACTGAAATTAGATCTCGAACAATTTTCAGAATCTCTGAATGGTCTAAATGATCTTTATCTCAAGTTCATGTAAGTAAAAACGTGTCGTAAGGGCTCTCCTTTCTACGTTGGGGTTTTGATCCCTCAACCGGACGTGGTTTCGTCTACTGCTTTTACCGAAGGCAGACTTTCCTTGAGCTAATTGGAAAGCTACTACTCATTCTCTGACGAGAAGTACGTGAACATTTGGCAGTGCCTTACGGTGAGTGACAATTAATGTGACTATTTTTATTGCTCAAATTATGATTGACTTTCTTATGCTTGTACGCTTTCTATTTTCATTTTAAAAAAGAAGTAGTAGTGAGTAGAGAGAGTATTAAAAGGATCGGATAGTAAATACTGGGACTGGACTGCCTGTAGACTTTGACTTGTTGACTCTTGTGCATCCATCATGTGATGCAAGCTTCACAGGAGCCCATTAGACTTAAGATGAAATTATCAGTTGTAGATACGGGCAGAGGGGAACGGAGGATGATGATCCGTTAGAATTTATGAATGATAACTGTTCGGGTCGTCGGGGTTTGGTTTTAAGATCCTATCCATATCCATGAAGTGACAGTGAAACTGACTCATAAAATTCACTTCGAAACCACGACTCTTCCATTCCATACAGCTCTATGAAATTATTGTGAAAGAGGACGAGTTTGTACGGGTGAAAGGTCATCTCAAGCCGAAAAGTCCCACAAAGATTAACTAAAATTAAATTCAAGGGAAAATGGAGGCAGACAAGAGTTCTCAGGAAGTTCAACTTCCATACAGAACGGATTGAAAGAATTATGAGGGCAGTGCATGAACAGGGTAGTTCGTAGTTGCCAGGAAAAATTGGGATATACATTTTGGCACTATTATTCCGGAAAAAGAACTTCACGGTCTGTGTTCTCGTTTGTAGATTAAGCAATATCTCCTCTCTGCGTCGAGCCACTTATCAATAACATAATAAATTCTCTGGAAAATGCATATCTCACCTTATCATGGTACCCCTTGCTACATCTGCAACTATGCTGTGGGAGTAAACGGTTACGAACTACCCATTAGTAAAGTACTTGAGAAGAGTCACTTTTCGGATACTTATGCTGATTATGTTTCTTTTGAAAGGAGTGAAATTGTGCGTGAAAGAAAAATGAGATCAAATTTCATGTCAAACTCAAAACCGGCTTTAAAGTCAGAAATCCCCGGTGAAAACGGATACACATGAATGAATAACATTGTGTGTCGTAACCGCAGACATTGTCCAGATTTAACTTAATATCGCGTAGCCACGTCCTGACACGTGTTACTCGTTCCTGGACACATTTCATGTCAGACCAGGTCAGGTGGACTCATAGTTAAAACAAAATCTGTTTACTACCAGAGCAGGATATTTGGAAGAAAAGTGAGGGCGTTGTTTGCATGGAAAACCCGGTTCACGTGGGTCAAACGCATAGGAAAGTTTAATGATGTAGTTCTTGATAAGAGCTTTTCCAGTCTCGGAAGAAGGATAATTATGGGACTGATAAGGTTTCTCCGTTCAAGTTTAAAAGGGTAATAAGTAAGCACATCCAGAATATTCTTGTGAAATCTTGTCAGTCCTAACGACTTGTGTTCGAGTCGAGGATAAACTAAACCGAGGAGGCCCTCAGGAACTTCCATATGCTGAAGGGGATGAGTTGGTGGTTCAAATATTTTGTTAATGGTTCTTCATGACCCGGAAATAATTGTTGACCCTGACAGTTCTCATTAAACTGAGTTTGAGATTTTACGCTAAATTAGAGGGGGAAAGGCAGCGCAAGGTGTAGCTTTCTTGAAAATCTGACTTACAATACAAACATTGAGAATGGATCAAAATATTTCTATGCAACAATCGGTGAATCCGACAAATCATATGTAAATTGGGAGGTCATGTGATTTAAAGGGCATTTTCATACAAAGGTAAATGCTACGTGTACGTGTGTGTTAGATTCACTTACAAGATCACGTTTCATATGAAGCCTGGTCAAATCAAAACCAATCGAAGTGGTCACGTAACGGCGAGTTCTTAGCAAATTGTGTTCATTTTACCGCGAAACGAAATTTTGACTCCATAATACATTTTGTTTTAAATATTCTAAGTATGACATATCAGACATACTCGGTTGTAACCGCCACAAAAGTGACAAGATAAAATAATGGGAAAACGGAGAAAAAATTATCCTGCTCGCAACCAGAGCAGAGGACACTCGAAATCTCTTGTTACCCCGAACGTTTTAATTTGGATATTTGTGATTTTCCAATCGCCTGGAATAATAATTGTAGTTTTAAGAAAGAAAAGACGTTAGAGCCTGAATTCCACGGCGTTTCTTAGTCCAACCGTACCCAGACTTAAATGTGATTCAAAATACTCATGTCTTCTTTGAAACCGATAAGCTATATTTTTTCGTTTTCACCGAAACCCGAGATACCCATTCTAAATTCCAGGCACCAGGTAGTCTCTGGAATTTCTATTGAATCCATTCTTCCATGCTAATCCGTATCCGATGAATTAGTTTGCCGGATAACATGGAATTTCTTTTCATACAGATCACTCATTCATTCCCGGCATGTATGCAACATGCATGGACGGTATAATGCCAAGTACTGTAGGGAAACATTATAATTGGAAGCCTGGGTTAAGTTAGTAGATGCTGGAATAGAATACTGGAACCGGCTTGTCATGTCATCTCGTCCGGTATAGTGTTCCATGGATATACAATTATTTGAGTCTAATGATGATAATAACATGGACTATTATATATCTACAAGTTACTAGAACCTGGAACCCGGTCTAAGGAGTAAATATATAATACATAGTAGTTTTTCTAAGCTTGCATTTACTAACTAAATGAGTACTAAGTATTTCGCATGTCATAAGTATATAGTCGAATGCTTGCAAGTTTTTTTCTGAGGATATAGTTAAGGTTGTTTAGGACGAATATTTAAGTGAGTTGGGTTGGTAGTAGTTGTTAACTAACTAGTCATGGTATTTGTATTAAGTAACATTATTATCATTTGACTGACTTGAAGCTTATTTAAGAGTCCGTTCACGAAGACTTGCTCTTATACTGGTTACTGCTTACATTTTACATTGGATGAGAGGGGGGAAAGTGGATGGCACATGTAAACTCCGGCCGTGTCTATGTAAGTGATAAAAGTTACGGTTAGAAACGGACTGGAGACCAGTTTTTTTTTCAGTTCTTCTGCTTCTTCTTCTTCTTCTTGGAGGAAAAAATACTTGACTCTTGTCCATGGATAGGTTTAGTTTAAAAACTATTAGCTAGTAGTCCAGTCCAGTCTTGTCTTCATATAATAATTCTTGGCCAGTAGTGCCTGGCAGTAGTGGTGGTAGTCAAAAACTAGTAAAGTGTGTCCACTGCCGCTATTACCGCACCGCATAACACATGGTCCAAGACATTTGATTGGGTGAACAATTTCTAAACAAAACTACTAGCTAAAGCAGTAGCTCCTCAAAACCTGATTTTATCCCTAACCCGTCACCAGTTCCAAAAACGACCTGTACTCTCAAACAACACTTTTTAAATTGTTGTATTCCTTCCACCCTTTTTTTTCAAAGTTTTTTTATTCTCTTCCCTTTCATCTTTAAAAACTTCATATTTCGACACTGAAGACAATCGGTTTCCGTCATCATACAAAGATTTCTTCTAAGCTGGAAATGGCGGGAGGTTGGTGATCTCCAAAGTAAGTGTGGAAGCGTTTACGACACGAGTACGCGCCAAATTCGAAACCAAACGTGGACAGATACATCGCAGGTGTTCCGGCAATACCAATAACTTCTTCCATTTTACTTGCATTCATATTCGAGACGTCTCCGGAAATCAGTGATCTTCAAAGTCAGTGTCAGAGGTCTCAAGACACTGGAGACGTGGTCACGTGATGACAACAATTTCTTCCATTTTACTTGACCCACTCATACTTGAATGCATTGGAATACGCTGCAAAATTCAGTCATCTGCTCTACTGAGTAATTCCGGAAGCAACATAATAGGAAAGCAAAACGACTACAGGTACGCGCCAAATTCAAAAACAAACGTGATACAGGTTAAGACAACAAAACTGAGAATCAAGTGGAAATAATCGGATGGCCCTTAACAACAGAATTGCATAAAACTACGTACCCGTATCGGAGCTTACCCCTAAAGTATAGTCAGTGCATGACATCCTTACGTTGTTTTCTTCGTTCCTGACACTGATGGTGCAGTCACAGTGATGTAATGTTTACAAAACGTTGAACCGGTAGCGATAAATTGGAGCATATTTACTAATAATAATATTGTTGACGGGACGGGTGTGGGTGGATTGACCGTAGAGTAGTGACAGTAGTGAGTCAGGACATTTGGAAATGGAATTGGACGATATGGACATGGAAACCTCCCGGGTTATTCATCATCAGTCACAGTTAGAAACTAGTTCTGGTCTTAGAATGACCACGAAAGGAACAAAAATAAGTGGAGCTACGGCTGCTACAATGGAAGTGGATATGCCAAAAGAAATGGTGGATTTTCTTCTTCGTCGTGGAAAAGCTAGAGTAGTTTGTGAATCTGAGAAACGTACTAGGAGTGATGTTTGGAAATATTTTGGAAGGGTCAAATTAGACCAAGGACCAATATGTAAAGACGTTGTCGCTTGTGTTGGGTGTAATATGGTGTATTTGTACCGGTCAAAATCACAGGGTACTTCAACGCTCAGACATCATAAGTGTGCCTATGTATTTCAAGTTCTTGGGAAAGATGTGGCTTTGGGGACAAGTAGTCAATCTGAATCCGTGATAACCACTGCTGAGTCAGAGCGTAAGTCCCATCCATATGTCCGTCCTTATTTAAAGTCATAAGTCGGCTTAGTAGTAGTACTGACCTGACCAAGTAAGCGGAGAAGCTTTGTTTTTATTGACGGAAGTCAATTGATTGTCTTGTGTGTAAATTAGAGGAGCTTGACCTTGTGAACATGTTCACCGTATGGACCAACCAGTTCGGCCGAATAATATACGGCATCTTCGGTCGTAGATCGAATCCGAATATTCGGTTTAGTCAGAATGTCAGCATTCAGCATAATACTACTAATAATGGCTACATTCGCTAGTTCTGCACCTATACACAGACAGTCAGCGCACACGTACCAGGATAACAATACTTCTACTTTAAGCCAAATGATATATTTAACCGCAATCCTAACCCCTAGTTGGTTGATCTCGAGCAATTTCTGAATTTATTTTTAGTTGATATCCCTTTTTATAATCAATGATTTCTGATGAATGACCTAGCGCCAAATATAGTGAGGCGGTAGAGATATGACTAAAAGGGAGAGATTTTCGTCTTTCTAAACTTGAAAAATAACTTTAATCTTTACTTTTTCGACATTTCTACCGTCCAAGTTTCCAACCTAGGTTTTCATTCTGCCAGAAATTGAAATTGAATATTTAGGCTCTAATATGGACTCTGAAGTTTAGGGTGGACAGAATCATCCAATTTTGGCTCATACGATATTTTGATCTTATGACTTAGGACTCCGTAGATCAAATTGAAATTTCAACGCATTATTCACACATTTTCAGATTAGATTATATTTCGAGTATTTTCTCAGAAACTAATTCTTGACTTTTAGCTAAGAGCGAAATACCACATATCGCTAAGCAGGCTGTTACGTTTCTCTTGAAAATTCTGTTTTTTGTTGTTGTGGGGTTTACTGTTCTTTAAGTATTCCTGCACATGCTATATTAGGGACAATATTTATTTACAATATTTGAGGACTTCCCGAGAAATGTAGTAAATTATTGGGCAATAGAAGAAGTAAAGAGGAAAGGGGTAACATATTGAGTGTTTTGTTAGGTGCCGTATCTATTATGCGTAAAGTCTGAATGGTGTTTAACTCAACGCCCACACTAAAGCATGAAGAAAAAATCTACTGTTTACTGTATACTTTGGTTGATAGAGTGGAAGTGCGTGCCGTGCGTTTGGTTTGGTGAAACACATGGTCAATGTTTTTGGCAGGGAAAGGGAGAATGAGAGTCATTTGGGAATTCGGAAGGGTTATTCTCGGTCCAACAGGTGGGAAGCAACAGGTTGCTCTTTCTGGGACTATTAGGACGAAAACTCCTTTTCTCCTCCATATACATGGAATGCATACAAAGAAAATAAAATTTAAAGTGTTTGATTCGTCTTGTAGTCATGTCAATTAAGTGTTGGGTTCGCTAACACTCATATAAGAATTAATTCTCATTTCATGTAAGGCATCCTTAAATTTTTCGTGGGGGAACAGGTAGACTTTCTATTTGGCCTAGGGAAGGTACCCCCCAGTAGCAGAGAAAAACTCGGGTAGTGAGAAACCACTTTAAAACAGGCAACCACTGGGATATGACTCAGTCAGAGTATTTTAACACCTATTTATAACATATTTATTGTATTTCTTGGAAAAGTGATCATTTTAGTGATGGCTAGCATTCCGTCACATGATATTTTCTGTGTAGAATCTAAGACTCTAACATTGAACCTGAAAATATTCTGAGTGGTTTGGACTTATTTTTGTCTGTCTCAATTTGTTATTAGGAACCAGGGTTGGCAATCGGAGAATATTTTGTCGATTCCATTTTTTCTCGATTCTTTTCAGATTCCAGTTTTCCGATTCCGACTTTTCAATACTCGGATTCGAACTTTCCTATTCGAATTCTATTGTTGTGTGAAGAAAGAAGTAATTTTGACTTTGACTCAATTACTCAATTGGTATAAAGTATATAATTGGACTAACGATAAGGGGAGGTAAAACCCAAAATCTTATCTGTAAACTGTAAAATTGGTCAAGACTGCACTTTTCGATGAATCAGAAATCGAAATCAGCATCGAAAAAATGTGATTCGGATTATGATTTCGATTCTTTTATGTTTGCGATTCCGATTTCGCATTTCAATGTTCTTAAAATTCGGATTCCGAATCTGATTATTTTAGAATTTCGATTCTGATTCAGCTTCCATTTCAAAACCTAAATATTTCGATTAATTTTAGACTCGGATTCCTATTGCGATTGAAGGGCATTATTGGGTCTTTGCTATAAAGAATGTGTTTCTTCTCTAAGAATCTTTCTATGTACTTATAGCTTTTATCTTGATTAGACACAATAGAAAACTTTACTCAGCCAATGTCCTACGAAAAACGTGTTTGAACATGGATTATGGCAAATTTTATTTTCTGTATTTCAAACTGCGTGTCATATCCTCGTGTTTTAGCTCATTCTTAATATTCGAAAGTAAATACGTAGTCGTGATCCAGATGCCCTGGGAAATATTTATGATCCTGGAAATAAATCATAACCACTCTGTGGAATTCAACTTTCATAAGAAATATGAGCGTGAGTTTCATGGTGACTAGACAATTTCAGGATGATTTTATCCATAGTCAGCTTCTACGGATGATTTATTCAACTCAACCCGATTATCTAGTGACATTCTTCTGTGTCTGACTTTTGACCAGGAGAGGTTGAGCTTCTTGTCAGGTTTTTATGGTCTATGCACTGCGTGGGTTTCGTCTAGAGAAATTCACCACCCCATTTGGCATATCGGGATTCGGTTTGTTATATCCATCCATATTCTTATCCCTACTCAGGGTTCAGGGTCTAGCACCGATGATCCCGGATCCGAAATGATGCTGTCGCTGTCGTTGTTAGTGTCTGGTATGCTATGGTGGTTGTTGAATTCCTCGTGACACGAATCCATGGATGGAGCGGAGAGGGCAGTGGCCTTTTGAAGATATTTTTAGAGTTAGCCTTGGGGAGAGATAAGGAAGATGACGGAGGGAAGGAAGGAAGAAATTGGTCATTCCATTCCTTCAAAACAGGTCTCCAGAATTTACAATATCCTTCAAGGTTCCTAGTAAACATCCGAGGACAAATATTAGGAGACCGACAGGCGGGCACTCCGAGAGAGCCCGGCTCGAGTGGAAATGGTAAAAACCCTCCAGGCAAACCGACCTTTTTTCCTTCCATTCCCTTTCTTTCTTTTATTTTCTTCCGAAAGGTTTATCATTAAGGAAGCTTACTTACAAGGGACAATGTTCGAATGTCTCTACGAAACTAATATTCGGACAAAAGCCAAAACGTACTGAAAAAAACTAGCTTCGATTTTACTTTCGAATATGGTTCCCTTGTTAATATCGGTAAAATATTTTCTCGTGACTATGATGGCTGGGCTGGGATACAAATGCCTCTCTTTCACCATTTTCCATTCTTTTTGAGTATGTCTAGGATACTGAATACCTCTGATTCTGACGAATCCGACAGACTAAGTAGTCATACATGTTTATTAGAACATTATTTCCCTAAGTTTGGGAAGAAAAAGATTAGAGATAAATATGAGGCAATGTAAAGGTAAGCACGAGTGTTAAGTTTAAGTTCATTATTTAGAGGGTGGTTCACAACTTAGGATTTGCTCATCCCTCTCTCCATTGCCCGAAGATGCTTAGAAATTACATGCAGCAGATATTTCCATTACCGTTGAGTGTAAGCAAAAGAGAAATAACCGAGGAGATAGCTTGGTGGACAGCAACCGGTTCGGTAATTGGTTGTGCCTTATCACTCAAGTTGCCCGTGTCGGGAATGAAAGACAATGAATAAGTACATATTTGTGGAAGCATTTCCAGACATAAAGGTCAAATGATTGTGGACCACCCAGTAATGACGGTGACGGGACGGATTCGGGGGAACTGGTTTTCCCTGGTTGTGGCTTCCGGCTAAGGACATAAAAGTCGGTGGTTCGTGTCGCTCCGCCGGGCACTAGAATTGCTCCTGCGTGGAATTAATGTTCATGTTCATGGACACATGGACAAGTGTAAAACCCAGCTCTTGGTCCAATGACATGTAAACTTCCATGGCTTGGAACTGTTGGAACGCGTAATCTAATCAACAAGTTGCTTTGCCCTCACTTCTATACCCATCCCTATGTACTCAGCCCAGTCAACGCGTCTATACGTCCAAACAAATATTTATTTCGTTTACTCCGTAGTTGGGCACAAAATAACTTCGGAGTTTAGGAATGAAGGAAAATAAACTTCAAATATCCCAATGCAGTCGAGGGTTTAGAACTAGAATCCAAGTTTTTCGAAAACATGCAATCCGGTAGAATGCCAAATATTTATGTCCAGATATATCGGATAACCGAAATCGCGTATCGAACGATTTTTTGCTATAATTCGGAGAAGGAGTATGTATAATGGGGTAGCATATTTAAATGATAATATGTATATATTAGTTTATTTCTAAACTACTATCCCCAGAAATGTCGGATAATTAATGCTTTCGGATTTTTCCAAGGTTTACGAAAGGATCGAGTTGCAGTTGGAGATGAGGTATGCCCCGATCTACTAACCTGTCCAGATTTACTAAATTATGAATTATGATTTGGATCGAAGGATCAATCAAAACCCTTCCGTTCCTTCATTAGATTTAGATATCTCATGGATGTGTGCCGGAAAATATTCCCAAAAGCTTAAAATTGCCGAATTTCGCAATTAATGCCAGGGGTTTATGACATTTTAATCAAAAATGTCAATATTTTTAAATATGGGGTCTTCTTCGGTTAGTCTTCTGAAGAAGAATTTAATCCATGCAGGTCGAGTCGGGTCTGAGGCGTGACATCAATTTGCCCCTTTTCGCCGTTATGTTTCAATTTCAGTTTGTAAGGTATTTTAGAAACACAGCTTTTCAAGGAAACGATTTCCAATCGTTTGAGGTTGCTCAGAAATCGGAACATTTACATTTTACATCACAATTCTGAGGATTTTAATTACAAAACCGATTTTGATTCCCTCACCTTATTTCGGTCGCATGCTTATGTCTCATTCTGGATGGTCGACACAAAATATTATGGTCAACCACTTTTCATCTGAAGACTTCGCTTTCCTTCTGGAAACCATGAGGCCCTTCTAAGGGTCGTCGACCTTTCAGGTCGCACGTGTTAGTTTTAAGACCAGGAAGGAACCTCTGAGACTACTACTACTATTTTTTTTTCATAAAACTTGCATTCTTCCTAAGATTAGAAACGAGAATCTAGGAAACTAGAAAATGGGTCGTTCATCCAGCCCCTTGGATTATAATTTCTCTTAAATACGTTCACTTGGTATGACGTAGTAGTATGAAAATATATGAGTATTTGTATTGTTACCCAATTGACCAGGGTTTTCCCGGACTGAATGAATTGATTTCCTTGTTCGTCCCCATCATTTCATTTTATTCCCATCCATAGGATTTATTGCGAGTAAATTCTAAAGGAATTGCACGTATTTAAGTTCTTCTTCTGCTCTCTCTTCTACTTGTAGTTCTATGAAACGTTAACTACACGCTCTCAATATTTTTTATTGGTTTGAAACCATATTCCGAAAGTCTCACTCCGTGCCAGTGCGAGTGCCGACCCGAATCCTCTACCTTGCATCTTATACAGGGACTGTGAGTGAGCAGTGCTTTGACTGGCTTACTGCTTTGGAAACTATATCCCTTATTACCACTCCACTATTATCCACTGCCTGGGATATTCCGCGTTTTTGTAGTACACTCAGGGTGGTTCATAACTCATACTTCAAAACATCATTTCTTTCAAAAAATCGAGTTTCTATGTCCAGAATTTTAAGAAGACTTCGAGAATAGTTTAAACCAAAGGTCAACAAGTCACTGATTCCTTGTTTCAAGGAGCACGCCACTAAAGTAATTTACAGGTTCGACAAATTAAAGGATTCTGCAATAAAATAACCTAAAAATATATCTTCGTATGAAGGAAATATCCTCTGAGACCACCTATCCAAATATCAAGACCACTCCTCCATTAGGGCCAGGATCTGGTACTCCAAGGTCGGGATAACAACCCTTCATCAAGATCATATATTTTTTATGGCAACCCCTTCATTAAGACGACCTTCTAGTACTAAGAAGTGGCAAGAAATCGTGAAGGTACCTGTCTACCAAGACCAGCTCTTCATAAAATCCGCCTCTTTACTAAGACCGCCTCATTTACCTATAAGAAAGGCCACATTTCTATTAAGCAAACCTCTTTATTAAGACCACGATTTATTTAATATTACCTCTTTATTAAGACCGCGATTTATTTAATATTACCTCTTTATTAAGACCGCGATTTATTTAATATTACCTCTTTATTAAGACCACCTCTTCAATAAGACCGCCATCTCTATGTTCCATGTATTGGTGGTGGTGGTAATGATAGATAAGTTGGAGTTGATGGTGAGCCACACTGTAGTGACTGTAGACACTAGCTGAGCAGTGATTAACTGACTAGTTTTGAGTTAGTTGTGGTCCCCAGTGGTAACCCAGTGGTAGGTAGCGTGTACCCGAGTCGAGGAGATTTGCTGTTCTCCACCCATCCTTTGGTTCTTCGATCCGAAAGCAAGGAACCCGATCCTCGAGGTACTCGTCAGTCTGACCTAAACTCTCCACTGCTGAGGACTCGGGCACACAACATTCATCAGTAGTTCTTCCAAAATCACATTCCATCCCACAAACCCCTTTGGCTAATTTAATCAAATTGTGATACCCACTAAATTTTAAAATTCCCGGGAATTCAAAACGTTTCCAGCCAATCAATCAATTTACGATACGACCCGTTTGCGGGAATCTTGGAGAAATCTTATCTTTTCCGTGATCAATGATAGTCTTCCAAAACGAGATATATCACAAGTGCCTTAATTGTGTATTCTTCCTGTTATGATTTTGAAATTTTGAAAATCTACCTACACCTTGAAGATTTATGAAATTCTTGAAGATCGGATTATTCGAAGCCCCGGATATTTTTTTTCAAATTTCGTGAGACGTATACGTTATAGAAGATTGTTTACTACGTGTTTACGTCAACTTTTGAATTTGGTTGGATTTCGAAGGAAATCAAAGTGTGGAGGGGAGTGTTGAGATTTTGTTGTTGTTTTGATTAAATTGTGTCGAATTGTTTTCCCCCGGGGGTGCGGGGAAGCGGTGTCAAAGTGGAGTCCCTCGTAGAAAGTGAGATTCGTCGGCGGGAGACAATGTTTTTGTCTCATGGTGGTCGTCCAACGAAGGGGAATGGACGGAAAAGAAAAGGAGTGGATGAATATGCAGCAGAGAATCGTGTAGATTTTACATCCAGATCAATCATAAGAGATGGACAATTAGTTAGGATTTTGGTTTGTCGATTTTGTTGTCAATCAATTGGAGCAAGGTCGGATCGTATCAAAGAACATTTGGCGAGTAAACGTCATCAAAAATTAAAATTGGAAGCTTTCAGGGAGGCAGCTGAGGCTGGGCGGGATTTGAGTCAAGAGTATAGTGATGACAGTGTTTCTGGTCATCTTCCAGAACCACCGATTACTATGCTCAAATTCCCTGGAAAAGCCCTTGCACATTTATTAGGTAACTTGAACAAAACCTTATTCTTCCTCTTTATTCTTATTTATAAGCTCATTATTTATTGTTTACGACGTATTAGCGGAATTTTGGTTTTGATACACCCGATTTTCATATATTAGCTTGCACGTGTTTTTCTGGTATTCGAATTTTTGAATGTTGTTTTAACCCACTTAGTTTACTTTGAAATGATACCCGACCGGACATTCCCGAAAAAGTGGTTCAAGACAGTGAGAGTGACATTGGCAGTTTGCGGTATTTTATCAGTACGTCGACATTTGTGGAGTAAATTAGTGTAGTGATAAATTATGACTGGCTAATTAGAATAAGAATCAAATTTCCCTTTTCCCTTGGGTGTTTTGCTTTACTGTAATTGTGACGTCATAGGATGATTCTTCATTACATTACATTGCATTACATTACATTTAAGTCTAACGGCACGAGTGGACTTTCTCCACACTTTCTTTTCTAATTCAAAACACAAAATATTATTGTTTTTATTATTCGGGTTACAAATTACCATGTTATTGGACTTTGTAATAATATTTATTCATTTATAATGGATTGACTTGAAGTTGGCACTACTGGCGGCAGTAGCTGTTGCAGTTTCTTTCCGTACGGGTATTGTGCAATGAAAACACTGCGGAGCGCGAGCGAGATCTCCCTTCCAAGTACCAGTCATTTGGTTTCTATTCCTACGTTTTCACGATTTTGTTTGTCCACCTTATCACACTGTCGAGTCTTTCTAAAGTTACGGTCAAAAATTAACTTTTTTTTGGAACTGGATAGTAGTGGATAGCTGACTGGAAATATACTCCGGACCGAAGTTGCCTTCAGGTCAATAGTCTAATCTTTCTAGAAGAAAATTGATATAAGTATTATCTTTATCTTTTCCTGAAGTAGGCATATTCTAAAACTCAATGTTTCGGAATGGGAACCTTGGACACTTGGACTCGGTTCGTCTCCTCGGAATCGAAATCACTCATTAAGAAAAGAGTTCAAAGGTAAATACTACCACTTCGTAAGATGGGGTTCGCTGTGGAATCAGTTTCAGAGGGGGGTATATGAATCAGTGTAAGAATTTTCCAGCTTGCGAAAAAAATATAGGGAAACTTGCTCGTGGCGTACGGATAGTGTTTCAGAAATGCAGGGGATATAACATGAAGGCAGGATCCAGCCGGTTGTTACAGTCAGGTGGTCTCTTGGCGGAGGTGGTCTTTCTGGATAGGTTATTTTCCTGTATTGTGGATCAAATTTGTTCAAGGGGGTATCTTTCATTTTCGGTTCTTGAGGAAGCGGATGCTACCGCTACGTTCTTGGTTTCCCTGAAAACACTCAGGAACAACATTTAACGTTAAATGGAGTTTGTACTGTAGTTAGTGACTGGTGACGGACATGAAGGCCTGAATGACCCGTTAGGTTGGTTTTGACGTACATCATCTCTCTAGCTCAGTCTTTAAATGCCAAGTTGTACATCCTAAAGTAATAGTGAGTCTTAAGACGTTTTCCCATCCATGCCATCCAATTCCAACTAACCCAACCATGCATCCTTATCGGGTGAGGTTGAGGCCGAGCCGAGGCTATTAACTTTGTTGAAGGCATAAGTCCGTGGAAGGCTTAAGGCTTTTTTGGGAGATACACGCGGATAATTTCACCAACGTGTAGAGTCAGTAAAAAAAAATAAAAAGGAGCCACATCGTCTAAAATATTATTGTGTGACCTCTTTTCCGCTCTCGGAGAAGAACCCCTCCCGTGTGACTGAAGGTGACTTCTTGAGGACGGACGTGAAGTACAGTGCACGCTATGATAGAATGTTGTCTGCAAAGCATAAAGTAAAAATTACAACTACGTGAATTTTGCAACCTAATGCAATCTCTCCCAATGAAAGCATGTCAGTCAGATTCAGATTTGAATTCCATTACTAGCACAGCACACACAGTCAACAGCATATCAAAGGGTTGATTCAACAGGTTTCTGTCCAATGCAATGCCATGTTATAACGCTATTACGAGAGAACGAATACTTGTTCCTTCCCATCCGAAGGTCGGATATTATGGGGATTTTTTTTTCCAAAACACACGTTAAGCATAGTGTGCGTTCATTCCGCCAAATTCCCAGAGTTCGGTTGAGGGAGGGGTTTATCATTTTTTTTAGCAAACCCCAAAAAATCTCGCCAGAGGATATTCCAATACCTGAACTTTGAACCAGGTGATATGATTAGGTTTCCGATGTTCTCATGTTGTGAGAAAATGAGCCGCCTAGTATTGCGTATAAAATTTTAAAAAACCTGGATGATTCCTCTTAAGCAATCGTACAAATATGTTCTACATATATAAATTGTATTATTACAGCACAAGCGTTCCCTCGCCATTTGATTTTAAAGACCGAAGTCTGAATTTGTATGTATGAATTCTTATATGTATTTATTTTGATGTGTGTGGGTTGAGTAAAAAGGAATCATCATAAGGATCAGTAAGCGTGAGCGTTGTAATATGTAGTTGGTCATTTCGCATGGTTTATTTGGTGGGGGTTTGATGAAACGGAGGGAATTAAGGGCGATGAAACAGATTTTGTGAAGGAGAGGACCCATTGTGACACAGACAGGGTATTTGAATTAAAATTTGTAAGAGGGATTTTTACAACATGTAAAAACTGAAGTGAACTGATGGTCGGGAACTCGACGGAGATTGTACGTATAACATTCGCAAATGGATTGGGATTTGGATTGGCGAATGAAGTGAACCAAGGCCTTTCCTTTCACAATTCCACTTTATATTATACATTATTTCATAGGAACAACTTAGGGTCGTCGTCGTAGATCGTAGTATGGTAGAAGTGTCATGGCTTTAGATTCAAATTGGAATATTGCAAGCGTTATAGCATCATAGTTAGTTTAGTAGTGTGTGTAGTGTGTGTGTGTGTTGTGTTTGGAACAGCCGAGAGTCCGTGAGATGAGTGATGATAATCATTTTAATATTGCTGATGATGATGATGATGATGATGGCAGAAAGAGACGCCAGGGTAAATGCAAGGCAGCACTGCATTGTTGCTTTTACTCTGCATGGGCATTCTTCTAATAAAATATTATGAGGACATGGGCAAAGTCGTGGGTTCTCTCTTGAGAGGGCTTTAAAGAACATCAAAGGGCCTTGGGCCCTCCTTTTGACCAAAATAAGATGTTCCTTCGTATCATCATCAAATCTTTAACAACTTACAGGACAGCAGGCGGAATCAGGAGTCATCACATTCACGTTATTCTCTGAGAAATTCCCTTGCGAAAACTTTTTTTTAGTTTTGGACATGACATGACTGAGTCGATTTTTTAAAAAAAATTGTTTTGTTCATGTCATGTCACGCCTAACCTAGCCTGTCTTTATTTTTTGGTTTTACCCCCGAAATGATGCACCTATATTCATAATTTCATGACCCTGGTATGGAAAATACCTTTCCCAGTTCCAGGTAGGGTATAATCGGAGGGTATTATTCACTATTCTTGTTTTTCTCGTCGTTCCCTTCATATTTTTTTTCTTCATATTGACGTCTCGGAGGACAAGAAGACGGAGACGGGCAATAGGGAGGGTGGATGGAGGGAAAAAACGGGATCGGGTCGGTCGGTTGCTACAGGAGGGTAGTTAAGGAAAAACTAAGGAATAGGAAAGGTAAAAATAAGGGTGGGTAATAGCGGAAAGAAACCAGTCAGTCATGGACGGTCGGTTGCATGCCTCCCGGGTATTTATGATGAAAGTTGGCCATGACGATGGACGAGGTTGGATGATTCTTGGATTTTACTTCTTCCATGGTTCCTTTCCTTCTTTCGGGGTATACCCGGTGGATATAACCATGGTAACCGAGGGATAGGGTACTTAAGCACGAATGAATCTACCTGTTTCAAGGGGTTCGGTTTCGTACTTATAACGTATTTTGTATGCGCCCGACTATTCGGTCCCGAAGAAGGTTGAAATACCAGTCCAAGAGTCCAGAGTCCAAGACCGACACGAACTTTTTTGTTTGAAGTCAGATCGTTTCGTTTCGTTGCCTTCCCTGGTATAATTTTGATTTTTACATGGCGCGATAGCGACAACATTTTAAACCAGGGCTACATGGGTACGAATACGAATCCTTGTATTCATATTCCACCCTCTTAAATATTCTCACATTACATTCAAGTCCCATGCAGACAGGGTATTCTGTTTGTTCTTGTGAGATTTTCATTGTATTGTGTTATGTGGTGGTATGCATTGCAAACTTGTTGCACCACGACGCCGAGGTGGGTCTACCTACCCGCTTTTTGCTCACATTTACATTGTTTCAGGGTCAAATTCACCCGTAAGTTACTTAAAAACATGTATTGTATTTAGTATTCATACGTAACACCTGTCTAACTTACACAGCCCGGATTGAGACATATGACCAGGGTTTAGTAGTTTTGAACGCTGTGTTACGACGCAATGGTCTTTGGTTTTGTGTACATGTTTAGTTTGTAGTTTTGTGAGTTTAGTTTAGTTAGGTGGGTAGATGAGAGAAGCCTTGCCTTGTTGTTTCAATACATACATTTCCGCTGACTGCTCAATTTTTGCTTGCTCGCCTGCCTAAGGTGACCTCGTCCGTCATTTCGTTTTATTCGTTTCGTTTCATACTATAACTCCCCCAAAAGGAATCCCGGCACAATTTCACCTCACCATGATAGTCGTGATGAAATGAAATGAATGATAATGAAGGTCTAGTTCCTTTTCATAGAACATGTACAGCATGAAGCGAATCCCGTGTGGATCTCGCATAAGGCTATCACTAAGGCTAGCTAGTCGTCAGAGATATTCGGCTACGTATTCTATGTACATTCCATCCACACTTCAATGCTTTCTTTTTTCCCCTTATTTTTTACTACATGACAGGATTACAATGCATCACGGACAACATTAAACAGAGACGTAGAGAAGTACGTAAACGTAGTAAGCCTGATTTCTTTTGAAGTAAGGAGACATGTAGATTGTATTACGTATTTAAGCTCTATTTGAGTATTCGGATCTGAGTACTCTATAAATCGAACTCCTAAAGTTATCGATATGATATAAGGAAAGTTCGATGTATGGGAATTCACTGAACAGGATGTCCTGTCTCTGGGCTGGGTGAGGTTTCGTAGACTCAACGTATGGAGAAAGTCTACTAAGCGATGAAGGGACTACCACATGGGTATTCCTTAGGACCTGGTACATATTCGTCCGAAACGAATTAACTGACCCTGATGAAAACCGTGAGAGCCTGGGAGCCTGGTGGGTTTTTTTTGGTTGATTGCATCATGTGATTTAATTTATACTCGTCAAACCTGCACGTGTCATTAAGGTCAAGTTGAGTTTCTGTGGCCAATTTTGTGTCTCCTTGAAAATGAATTCTCCTTTCCTTTCCCTTCCCCATGATGCTGGTGGTTAGGACGGCATGCTTGCATTTGGATTCTACAGTCAGGTAGGAGGTTAGAGAATAAAAAAGTTCCATTTTTGTTAAGACATTTATTAAAGCCGCAACCAAGGCATAGGGAGCATGGGAAGGTAGGCAAGGTGGAGCCCCATAACTTAAAAGTTTCATGGTATTTTTGGGAGGGTTCCGGGTTTTCATACACATACATGGTTCGGACAGTGGTGCTGTATTGAATTGAATTCTATACTATTCTTTTCTTATTGAATTCAATTGTTGTGCTTTATGATAAATAAAAGTACAGTACAGGTGGACGTGACGTATATTTGCTAACTCCTTGATTAGGGTGGTGGCCTTTTTAATTTAATTTTTATTTTAAAAGGAACCTCGCTTCTCGGTTATGCTTTGCTCTGAATGGCATGGTGGAATGTATGAAGGAAAGAACCAGTTGCCGTTCTGGGATTGCCGCTATGATTTGTGCCGAAACCGACCCAGAATGATGGAGCAGAATAAAATTTGATTTCCCTACGACTACGAGAGAGATTTAAATTGTAGTCCGGTTTACTTTTTAAGTTGAGCCGACATTAAAGAAGCGGTCGGTCTCGGCGGAATGAACGTGGCCTGGGCTGCTAGAAGGCAAGCGTGCATGCATTGAAATTGTACAGGTTTGGTATGGATGAGGATTTGCAAGAATTAGGTTGCCTTGGAGCAAAACTGTTGAAGATTTCGGGGGCCAAGGATGCGGGGGTTTGCGTTCTTCAGTATCATTAAGTATCTTCAGTCACTATCTTCTTCATTATTTTCTCGGTCTCAGTTTAACTTGAGCCCCGTTGGCAATTCCTGCCTACCTACTTGTTCAACTCACCTTAGCTTTGGTTTCCTTGCCGCCATGGAGACTAAGTTTTTTAAGTTGAACTTTTGGAAAGAGATGTGGATAGTGGCCATGGCTAGTGATGCTTTCTTACTACTATATCTTACCTGGTTGGTGCCGTGCCGTGGTTCGTGAATTTCTCACGGACGGGTATAACAGGAGCACAAGGAGATGGATGGTTGGTTTGGATTGGGTGGAAGATTTTTTGGTTCGATTGACGATGGCACTTGAATTACCTGTCTTGTCTGTCCTACCCTCTTTCCTCCTGCCCTACCGGCATGCCCCGCTTGGTTGACTTCAAATACCTGGTTGACTTTTCAGATAGTATAAGAAAACCCGGTCTAAAGCTACACCAGGTTTCTTCATCCTTTAGCCGGTTTTTTGTAATGAAGTACAGAAATTAAGGTGTGATAGAATGGAATTCCGCAGGACAGATGATATGGGGAGAACCAAATGTGGATTCCACTGTTTGATTATTTGAGTGCATTCATTGTAATTGGCTTAGGATAAACAGTAGACAAAGATCAGGTCTTTTGAAGGGTATCCGGAGTCCGATATAGTGGTCGAATCCAATTTGGCGTTCCATGATAAAATTTTGAGGATCGGGGTTAGATTTTCGCGTACGTTTTTGTGCTGACGGATTAAAAGTCCAATGCAGTCATATAGCCGCCTTTAAGCGACCACCTTTAAGAGGAGACCATGGCCACCTGCTAGTAAAGGCCGCCCTTTGAGGTGTCGGAATGGGAAGACATTAGAGATTACAGGAATTCCACACTATGAAACTATAGTCAACCCAATGTGGCACACACTTTGACTTGGGCTAATCCGGTTACTATGGTAACAACTCGAGTTGATCTCTCTGAGTTGGTCCGTCTGGTAACTGCGAAGTAGCATTTATTTATTGTCCACGTGCAGGTGCTAGTCTCCCGGGCAGGCCTTTAAGCATTATTCTACGCTCTTTTTCTTACTCTTTGTCTGTCATTTGGATGTCCAATATCATGTATTGATCTCCCGTCCAATTCAATCCATATCCTTCCTTATCCTTACATTTTTATTCAGTCAATTGTTTTACAATATGGCATTAGCATAACCTTGAGAATGAGAGAGAAGTAGAATGTTCATTCAGAAAAATTCAGATGATCGACTGCTTCATAGCCGTTCCGTTCAAAATATTGTATATATTTAAAATTGAATAAAACGTGTGTGTCGATTCAAAACACATCTTGAGATTTGAAGACTGATAAATAAGTATTGGTTGGTTGGATAGTCTGAAAGGTGTTGCAAAAAAAAACAAGATGAAGTCGGAAGGAATAATTTAAGCAAATTACCTTACTTTTTCACTGTTTTTGTGTGTCGTGTGGGGCATTTGTGAAAGGTACTGGTACAAGTACAGGGTAGGGTGACGGTGACGGTGAGATGAGAACTGTTAATTCTTTCAAGCCAGTTTTGTTGTAAATGATTTATAAGGGAGATTATAAGAGAATGTTGGTCAAACAGGTCTCATATGCTTACCTCCTTATACTTATTTCCTCACTAATCCATGATTTGGTAATAATGTTTAATTTTTCTTGGTACGGAAGACCAACGTTGTGTTGTTTGTTGTCTTGTTCTTGCGGGCACCAACCATTCAAAATAATATGAATTCTCAATTTCATCCATGTATTGTCATGACAGATGACATGGTCAGCTAGTTATACATATACGTACGTACGTTGTAGAAAAATATTGAATGAAGATGGGAATGGCAATAATGAGAAAGATGAAGCAAAAACATGGATGAATCGTGTGTGATGTGAGGTGGTAAAAATTGCATAGCATTTAGGTGGGAAGAATGATTGTTGTCAGGATTTAATGATGCAAGTGATAAAATGTTGGTGATGCTGTGGCTTGGATATAAAATTTTCGGTCGGTCTACCGCACCGCGCGGTCCCTTAATTTTGGATCAGATTCAATTTACTAGTACATTCTGTCTGTCTGATATTGCGTTGCTTCGATCTTGAGAGTCATCAGAATGTTACCTTGTGAAACACTGCTTGCAGTAGTGACATGGCTCATGTACTGTCTGAACTGAATGTATGGCAGTAGTGAATAATTGAAGTGATGGCGGAATGGCGATGGCATCAGGAAGCTTTTCGAGGACGTTTAGTTTTTGAAAGCTGAAAAAGGATGGGGAGGTGAAATTGCGATGTATTCATTTTGTGCTCCGGCGCTACGAACGGATCACGGACGGAATGTTTATGCCTAGTAGGGCATCATCATTCACCAGTTCTTTTTTTTTCTCTTACTTCTTGATATTTTTTTTTGCAATCATTCCGTTCTCTCCTAACATATATACATTTGCATGCAATCTACAAACCTACCTGTTGGATTTTTGTATATGTAATGCATGGTCATCTCATCATTATAGCCCACTACGCCGCACCGGACCCGATTGAATGACTGGACACTCTGACTGCCCAGTAAAACTTGTTTTTCAAGGGAGAAACATTTCTAGAGATTTTCAGTCCTGATTTCTTTTGCGTTTCCGTGTTCTTACTTTTTTTTCCTTATTTCTTCTGAGTAATAAGGCTTCGGACACGTCATAGAAACACATGGAAGTATAATTGTAAAATTCCATTCTCCGAGGAATTGGAAATCCGACTTAAATGGCGACCGATTAAGCCAATTGAGGAATGTATGATACGCATGACGTATAACGTATATTGCGACTGCGTCTTAGATATCCAATGAATGAAATGATTAGATTAGATTAGACCAGACGGGTCAAAACGAAGCCAACGTGGTCAGTCAGCCACGCAATTGGGTTTTGGAAAGTTTTTGCCAGAGGAAATCTTTGGATTGCATCTCTTGTATTGCCTTGTAGACTATTATAAAAGAATTTGAATGAATGTAAGGCTCCGAAGTCGGATTCTTTGCAAGGCTTGCGCTCACGACGACTAGACTCGTTCAGATGTTTATGCAAATGATGTCTCAAGTTAAAAACGTGTTTGGATTTTTTAAGTCGAGGTGGTCCTTGGTGGGTGGGGAGGTTGTATTCTTTGCATACTGACTTACATACATATGCACATGTTGCAGGCAAGTGGTAAAGTCTCAACGTTTACTGGTTTTGGTTATCTTATACGGTTAAGTTGGATCATTTATGGAGAGTTTGCTAGTACTTTAATATTTTGTCGTCCCTGGAAGTTCTGAAAACTGATATTGTCCGAAATAGACGCTTTGTAGAACATGAAATAGACTAACAGACACAAGGCATCTTGAAGAATTCGGGACTTTGTCACACATATGGAGCCATTTGGGAAAGATCGACATGGTTGTCGTTAAGGACTGGCCAAATTCACTACAAAATCAGATTTATAGCTGACTGTTCTCTTAGCAGAAATTCTCGCAATGATTCGTCCAAGATCGATGGTTATCCCCTAGTGATGTCTGTAAATTCACTATGGCCAGACGATTTGGCCAAAATTTGACCTTTTGTACAATATGACTAATTATAATCCTACGACATATATATTGATAAAATGGGCCCAGCAGTAGTATTTCTGGTTGGTCCATGTGCCTGACGGCTGAACAAGCACCCGTCATAGGAGTCAGGATTCTCGGACTTTAGAAGATATGCCGACACGAGGACTGGGATTGAGATTGAGACTCTGAAGCTGGAAGGATTACTGCGTCACTATTTAGCTGGACAAGTTATTTCGCAATCCTTAGAGAATTAAGTGGGTGCGGGAATGGTAGGGTGGGGTGGGGTGGGTGTTAAGTGAATATTGCCTGGTTTTTCTCAGAGTCCAGTCCATGAGTCTATCTCATCTCATTCTCATGTTTCTGTGATGACTCCCTTGTTATTCATGCCCCGAGTACCGAGTCCGGTTCTTCCCAAGGTTTTACTCAGATTTTGATGGTTGTATGCAACGTAGTTAGTTTAGTTGTAGTTTTTATGAGTTTTATGCGTGCAAGTGGGCAGCTTTTCCTTCCTTTAAAGATTCTGGTTAGTCAGAGAGTGGCTGGTTGGCTCAATAGTTAGTCTAACGTCAGTATGAAGTAAAATAACATGATTTTTGTTGATGACCCGGATGACTTAGATATTAGGCGGTGGTAGAATGATGGTGGGTTCGTTCGTATATGTGTATATGTAGGATATTGGTATGCAAACGAGGCAGGCATTATGGCAATCCTCGTGTGTTTCATTCGTTTCGTGTCCTCATTCAGATTGACCAGACAGACAAGTAAAGTAAGAGAAGTGTCGACACTACTTGATGACTCTAATGGGAGTATGTAGAGGTCTGGTGGTGGCGAACCTACGAATACGACGACGAAATGTAGCTCCTCTTGAGGAAATCATTCGTTAATTATGCAATGGGAATGAATCAAGTTTTTCCTCCCCCGGGTAATAAATTGGACTATATTGACGGAGTGACGGCGGCTGCGGAGAGTTGAAGAGTTTTTCAAAACTACAAACTACTACAAACTGCTGACTTGTCTAAGCTCGACTAGCTAAAGCTTACGAGGGACAGTATTCCGGTGTCAATTTAACATTGGCCGTTGTAGCATAGTGGTACAGGTTGAATCCATGTCGCTTCTATGATGAAGGTTCTATTCCTCCGGGAGACATGATTTAATGGTTACTTTAAACAGGTTTTTCTCCACTAGAATTTTCCCACCTACTGGGGGTACCATCCCTAGTCCAATTTTCTACAATAAATTCGATGCTGATTGACTATGGATGGCTGGCTAATGTCAGTTAATGGTTGTATTTATTTCAATGCCTCTGATTTCACATCCACGAGTAAAATATTTCAAATTTGTGTGTTTCGGTTAGGGAAGGCGTTGTGAAATTATGGCAAAAATCTGAATAAAGGAAATAAAATCCTTACTTTCAAGGACTTGTAATGACTCACCGTGAAAGGACTAGCCGGATCTATACATTTGAACAGAGTCCCTTGTGAGGATTTATTTTTTTGAAGTGAGTCAGTCAAAGTGTGTGGGACGATTTTGGTTTGAGCATATTTATACGATGAGGAAAATGTAGATAGACCACTTGAAGAGGAAACTGACATGAACAAGTACATAAAAATATAATACAGTACTCTCCACGGTCCATGATTCGGTCCAACCCCGTTCATCGGGTTCGTCGGTCCTTATCGAACTTCGGACTTTGAGAGTCATAGTCATAAGGCAATGTCAATGACGAAGGGGAAATGTTGTTTAATTGTACCAATTTAAAAGTAGACGATGTTGGGTGGGGTTAGTCGGATGAACGGGTCACCATGCCCAGGCTAGTCTGTGTTCTAGGGATGAAGTCTGGAACTAGGATTTTAAGAGATTTTCATTTGATTTTATTAGTATCCAAACTTGGAGTTTAATGCTCTAGGGGTGGTGGCTGGAATTTCTGAGCATTTTGTAATCAAACTGGAGCTGGATGGATGGTATTGTGTAGAATTCCTGCCGGGTGTTCCATCCGTGCACAGAAAATATGAAGAAATATGGTGAAATGAAAATATTGTTGTAATTTCCTGTCCACACCCGGAAATTCCTTGGTGTGGTATACTTGTTGAGATATGCTTATTATTTCACAAGGGAAATTTCTATTTGGCATTCGTCATAGGTAGAGGTGCGAATTAGGCAACCAATACATTCTTTGTCGACTTGGCATGGCTTGTAAATGACATCGTATTTTTATCCAATTGTAGATTGTAGACGATGATTGTTAAGTCTAAGAATTTGCTTTAGGTTTGGATGTTCTAAAAATTCAACGGTAATGGCTTCACATTGAAAAATTTTCATGATTGCGGTTCGTGACAGATAAAGTTCAAGTATTTATAAAATGACTGGGGTTGTTAATTCAATAATAACACAAGATTATGATTACGGTAATGTTAAATGTATGTCAGATCAGGTATTTGCATTGATCTGAAAGGAATTGACATTTAGGGACTTCTTCGGCTTTAGATTTGCAAATGTATCCAATAGACAGGTTTTTAGAAAAAATTCCATGAGACGTCCAGACAAGGATTTTTTGACTTGACCATCACAACCTACACAGATTTTAAATGAAAGGGTTCATGGAAGTAAATATTTGTGACATATCATGTAATGTGTGTGCGTGAGTCATCGTCTGGACACTGTCTACTGTCTTGGTCTTGATAATCTCTCACTTGATATGTTAAATTAGAAGATGAACTAATTTTTATTTTGATAATTTATCTTTCAAATTCAAATCCAAACACGGAAGTCATTATAAGTTTTTTTGTTTCTTTTTATTAATTTCAGAAGGAGAGGGCGGACGGCACTCATCACGCGAACTCACCCCTGACATGGAGGAACGTAAACCTGTCATCCCCACCCCGCCACCACTCAAAGGTACCTTAATTTTCTTTTTAAAAAATCAACAAATTAATGTAAATGAAAATGTCAAGGAAAACCATTCCAGTTGTAGCGAGGATAGCCAAATCAAATGAAGGGTTCAATTTTAAAGAAACAATACCCTTGTTTGGAGTGTTGAAGGAAATTGGGTTTTCTCTCAAATTATTTTTGGTCGGTTCAATATCTCATTTAGAACATTGAATCTGGAATCATATTTGAAGCTGTCAGATCATTTAAAATTAGCACAGCTATTTGATATAACATTTCACATTTTAATCAAATGTCATAATATTGTTAATCTATGCTTCTGTTTCTTTCTCCTTTCAACCATCAAATCATCTTAAGAGCTCATTTTTCACTATTTATTTTTGTGTCGGTTGTTTATTTTATATTTTGTATATACCCGGAACGCAAGACATTGTTTGTGCATACACGACACTATATTATACTTTATATATTCTGAACACCCAAGTAGCTGTGCAAGAGGTCGAAGATATCAATTTCATTTTATTGTGTCTCTCAAGTCTTAATCTGAAATCAAACAAGAGATAAGAACAGAGGTTATTTTTTATCTGCATCATATAAATAATGCGTATTATAGCGGTAGTGGGACGGTCCCATAAGTCCATTCCATTGCATTGTAAATAAGAGTGCATCGGATTTGGCATTTTCGCGGAAAATAGTACAGGGTGGTTCAAAACAAGTCACCATTTTCTGTGTGTAGCATAATACACCACCATTGCTCTATAGATTATGTATTATGTTCATTTCGGAATGTATATCTCCCTTTTGGAGTAACGTACTTGGGTTATTATTGTAATTGTTTATGAACCAACCTGTATATTACGCGTTATAAAAAATACGGCAGTTTATGAATGGATTTGATTACATTTGGCGTGTGATGCCTTGGGTGTAGAAAACGGATTGTTTCACTCAACTGAATTCATTCCAGTTTCTAAAAAACCCTTTTGCTATGTACGTATGTTTGGATGCCCACACTTCCGGCTCTGCAATTATTTTACCTGTACACGTACCATGAAATGAATTATATATTTTTTTACCAACCATGGTTCATATAATCATATAATGGACAGTAGACAGGACGAGAGGAAGGAAAATCCTCATTTCACATTATAACTTTTTATATGTAGTGGTACAGATTAGCGGTTAGTTTAAGGTTGGAATACTACTGTCAGGGTGTATACTTATACATGTACATGTAATAATTTCTACACTAAAGGACTGTGGGTGTATGTGTGTGAACACAAAGTTGCTCTTCTTTCACGTTCCACTTTTTCTTGGGAGACTTTCTACGATATTAAAGATTTACATTGTTGTTTATTATTTTGAAGGGTAAGAGGGACAGGTAGGGTAGGGATCTGATAAGAAAAAGAAGAAATTTTCTCATTCCATGAGAACATCAAATTACTCATCTCGGTTCACTTCTATCTCTCCCTTTACTTTATTTTATTTTGCCATCATAGTACTGGTAAGTGGTAATGGTAGAATGGAAGGGTGGATGTGACTATTCTTTTTGCAAAAATCAGGACACACGGGAAACCGATCCACTCACTTACTCCGTTCTTGGCTGCCTTGTATTGTATTAGAAATATATCCAACAACATGGGCATTCAGCTTTCTGCACAAAACCATTACATCGAAAAACTTTTTTACCTGTTTAGCCTGCGGTGGAATTTTTGTCTACCATGTGGATGTGGATGTGTGTCTTACATTACAATGTGTGGTTATGTTGCAGTCCATGTGTATTTTCAGGTCATGCATGTGCGTATGTTGTAAGTTGTATGGTCGAGGCCATGTGGATGGATATTCAGTTTTGATTTCTACCATTTATGGTCGTTCCGTTCTATCATTTGCCAAAACAATGTATATTTGTATGAATTGACAGGGCAAAAGGTTTCCTTGAGGAATGTTAATGTTACGAGAAAGCAAATTTAAAAAATTCATTATGCCTGGTAAATATAACACAACTTGACCCAGGGTTTCATTTTTCCCCAGCTCTGTATGTAAGGAATAGTGCCAAAATTAGGAAGCTTAATTCTCAATGAAATCTAATTTCTGAACTAGATTCGCGTTTCCCGTCCCGACGATTATTCTTACGGGACGACGAAATGAATCCACTGGAAATGAATTATTCTTGAAAGGATTTTTTTTAAAAGTAAGACTGATTGTACAAAATAGGTTCCGAATTTACCCCTTCGCTATCATCATGTTTCTACTACGTGATTCTTCCTGTACACAGGTGTGTGCTCTGTGAGCAAGTGCAGTGTAGTAGAGAGTTAAATAAATAAGAAAACAGAACAGGTAGGTAGGCGGGACGGCTGATACTTTTTTTTCTTTTTCCCTTCTATTTATGTGATATGTGCTCTGAGTCATTAGTAAACCGAAAAGAAAATATAAATCGGTTAAGTTATTTTGTTGATGAGGTATGATGAGGGACTTGTATTGTATTGGTTATTGTATTGCAGTTAGTTTCTAACTGTTTTTTTTTACTTTTATATAGTTTAGTAAAGAATTTCACACTTCTATGGTTTATGATGTAGAATCGGGTTTGCATGACCTATCGAGGAATATGTCTTTCGCGGAATCCTTAATGTCGGGATTGAAAATATGAACAGGTTTTAGCTGAGCATGATGAGTAGTTGTGTATGAAACATGCAAATCATGCAATCAACGTGTCACTATGTCTGGATAATGAAGAGAAAGCACAGGCGTAACAAAAACAATCGCGTTATCTTTCGGAAATGTTCTGTTTGTAATAGTTTGAATGGATTGGGATATTAGAAACGAAAATGAACCCGGGAAGATTTTCCGAAGGTGAAGGAGAGATTTTCTAATCTGAGTCTTACATATACACAGGACAACATGATAGACCGTGACCGTAAGGATGATTCATTAAGGCACAGGGTGGAAAATATGATAATGGTTGACTTTGTCTTCCTACGACAATTGTCATGGAATCAGGAAGTGTGGACTGGGAAGTTTCTGTCTTAAGAGACAATCCGATTAAAACTGTAGTTTCTCTCATGAAATTATTAACTAAATTCTTGTTTTCCCAAATTGGATTGACTTACTGGGTTAATCCTGTTATTCGGAATGAGGTTAGTGCCTTACCAAATCTTGATGTTCAATTTGGTACTTTGGTGAAAGTAGTAGAAAGTCACGTGATTCAGGTGAATGACTCAGACATGGTTAGTTGAGGCTCGAATGGTTTTTATGGTAAAGATTACGGCCGCGGCCCCAGTGGTTTTTGTGGTAAATTATAGATAGTGCGTATTGTTTTTAAATGAATAATTATTTGCTTTAAATTAAAACAAACTAGTAGTTTTAGTTTCTCCACTACAAAATAGTATCGAATTCTCCCTACATAGAACCGATGTTACGAATTTGATTAAAATGTCCGGTGTTGGATAAATTACATATAATATTACATAGATTTTTTCAAGTCAACACCATTCCTAAATATCCGCATTCTTTACACTATTCAAAATTCCAGGTTTTTGAGCATTTGATGGAACTTATTGACTATGGGAGGTTTCACTGTGAGGAAAAAAACTATTATTGTTGGACTGATTTGAGAGATTCCTAGTGTACTGAATAAACTTTACAGTTTTCCATTGAGTACACAGTACAAAGTCAACTCGTTCTTTTGTACGTTGTTCGGTCGGATTTTGTATGCCGGGGTTTGACTGTAGTTAGTGTTAGGAATAGTCGTGGAGGAAACAACGGTGGAATGTTGTAGAGTTATGAATAATGGAGGAGATAAGCGTGGAGCTAATTCGGGGAGGTGAAACGAAGGTGACGTGACGTCCAGTGCCACTAAACTCAATTTTTTAACGCCACTATGAATTCTCTCTCTAATGTCAATGATGGGATGGGAAGTTCACAACGACACACAGGAGGGAACCCTACTATTAAACTTAAAAGTCGTGTGATTGCATTGAATTCAATTGAGATTGGATGGAATACTTGCACGGCATTAGATTTTGTGAAAAGGGTAAAAAAAAAAACGAGCAAAAGGCAGTGAACTAAAAAAAGGGAAAGCCTGTCGGAAAGTATTATTTTAGATTTGCCATGCCATGGGATTTTTAGATTGTTGGCTTTGCTTAGCAGTTTAGCTTTAGCTTTAGCTCCCACATACAATGACAAGAAAAAAAAATAGAATCCCGAGCTGTTGAAAATTTTTACCGGACGGGTTGTTCCTCTTTTCATTTTATTAGCAATTGTACGGTTGCTTTGTTTTCATTTTACGATACGAATAGGAACAGAATCACAAGGGACAGTATTTGGTTGTAAAATGAAACTTTCAGTATTATCGACAAGTTTCATCTTCATATAAGTTAATTTTGGTTTTTCATATAAATTTTGGAGTCATTCAAAAATTTCTGAAATCTTCGTATTCTTCATATGGACACTTGATATCAAGATACACAGTCGAATACTGACCCTTGTGAGAATGACAGATAAGAATATTTTGGGTCGAAAAAATTATACAGAGTGAATAGGGTGGCTGAGTAGATTTTTATTTCACGGAATGTCCGGCCCATCCCCCGGTGCGGTGAAATAAAAAATAAAACTACCCGACTCTGACTAGCACTGATGAGACTCATTTCTAATTATAAGTTAACTAATAAATGAGCGGAGGAGTTAGTGTGTACGGACTGGGGAGTCGGAGTGTGATTCATACTATACATACATTTTGCACATCTTAAATTTTGTTAGCACCGAGAGACCAAGAAAATAAGGATGATTACGCATATCGGTAGAGTTGACGTTAGCAGAATTTTTATTTGCGATTGTACCTACTTTCTCAGTAGAGGACTTGTTTTCAAGAAACCAGTTTAGTTTGTCATCCAGGATTTTTAGACCCAAGAACAGACCTTGATTTTCTTTGGACCTGGACATGACATTGAAAGACCACTTGTTTGCTTGACTAGGTCCACTTCGGGTTAAAGAATTCAATAGGTAGAAGTTTTTTCGGGGAATTTATATTCGCATGTCTCATAAATCCTAAGATTATAACGTCATTGGGATCTTTTTCTCTTGTTTCATCATAAACCGTTGTTGATGTTTTTGAAGGAAATTAAACGCTGGCAAACCCATCACTACTACTACACTGCCTTGCCGCCTAAAGAATATAAAAAAGACGGTTAGGAATTTATGAAAACCCATTAAAGTTGATTATTTCTCGGTCGGATTCACTTGGGGGGTGATGCGGTCATTGAATTTTTATTTTATACTCAAAAACAATGGACAATGCATGAAGAATTTTAATTTTGCAAGGCGGACTATCATATGTATACAACGAGTTTTGAGTTTGTTAGTCCACAAACTCTCAACCCATTAAATGAATTTCCTCATTGTATCCTGTCGCCCCACATTCATCCAAACAAACTAATCAACCTATGAATGGGATAGGACGGAAGGGATTTTAAATGGAAAATTCACTCTGCTTTGCTCGGGCTCAATTTTTTCAGAAAGCTGTGTCGAAATTTTGCACAAGGTTGGGTTAAACGATATAGATTTTAGCATTATGAATTTGGATAAACTTTTCAGAATCGAATTCCACCTGTACCATACGACCAGCCGGACACCTGGCCCCCTTAGACAAGTTTTCGCTGGTACAATCAGAGACAATGATTGTGTCGAAAAGTTTTTTTTTCTTTTTTCGGGGCGTTGTTTGACCATCGCTTTGAGATGAAATAGGAGGGCATGGCCTGGAAACAGGAAATGACAGGTTGACGGACACATTGGGGGGTACATTTCCATTCATTATTTAGCGTTCCTAGCCAGTGCAGTGCCAGTCTTCGTCTAATCCTAAGATCAAAAGTTTAATTTAATGAAAGGCTTTATAAAATGTCGGAATGAACCGGTTTTCCGTCATCGTCGACTCGGCGGTCAGATTTTGATACATAGCATAGGCAGTTGTGTGAAGTTGGAGTCTTTGATTTTTTTGAAGTGACCTCGCCGCATGGTCAACCAGCCCATCAAATTTGGCAAAAATGAGACAGACGCATATGGTATAAGAATGATATGACATGGATATGAAAACAAAACAACTTTAACTCTTTTTGGTAAGGTAGACAGATAGAGTTAGTAGGTGAGGGAAAATAGCTGAAAAAAAAAGATGTATAAAATTATTATCATGAATGGTGAGATTGGTGAGACTGCCACTGGTTCTGGTTCTGATTCTGGTTCTCTTGAGACGTCGACGGAGGTTTTTGTATATTTTTCAGTGCTTATGACTTGACTATGGGTTCGAGTGAGTGACTGATTGGTTGGTTACGGTACCTACCCTGTTTTCCGGTTTCAAGTCACTGGCTTTGTAGTCTAAAAAAGAGAGCACTATTTTGTGTGTGCAATGTATAATATTATACACATTGTGTTGTGTGATGATTGTATAGTGGGTAGGTGGGTATTCTCTCACGTTTGTTCATCCTGGTGAGATGGAGGGGCGGGTTATTTGGTGGGGGGCATTCATATTATGATCCTCTGGGTTAGGGGCATTTTTCAGTGCACAGGTATCAGGTGGTTTGACTTGTACAGGGGAATTTTTCAGTAGACAGGTATCAGGTGTTTTTTTTTAGTTATAAGAGGGTATTACAACGGTACGATAGATATGCCTTGGGTTTGTCAGGTGTGATGTGCTTGGTTTCACACAGGTGGAAATCCATTAATCTGTACTCTGTAGTGGTCCATATACAGTGTGGTACACAACGTTTCCGGAAAGTTGCACCTAAAGGAATTTTATGAAGGGCTTAGTCAGCTATTAGTATCGTCAAAAATATTTTGAACTTCAAAATGTCGGAGTGAATGATTGCAAATAGTCTCTTCGGTATTTTTAAAAAACTTAATCTATGGGGATAAGTTGTTATGGACCACCCTGTACATTAATGGACTGTGCTGTATTATACAGTGCGTGTACTCTGTATCAGTATGACATGAACGAACCCTGAAGGGTTTTGATAGGAATGAGAGCCCGTTGGAATTTGATTGCAGAATTTTATAGTGAGGAAAGAGTTAATGCAATGTAAGGTGTGTGTTTTTTTTGTATTCTATTCTGTGCATCAATTCCATGGTTCATTCGGTCGATCTGCATGTCCCGGGTTGGAAAATTAATGTATGCTAATGCATGGTTTGGCATTGAGGTTATTCAGGTTTGGATCAGAGTGGAGTAAAAAATGAATAAAATATTTGTTACATTTTCAATGGATTTCATACTAACTCAGAGATTTCCGTCCCTAATGTGCATGTGCAATCTACATGCATGCTACAGTTTTTGTTCAGGTGATATTAATCATTTGGCCCAGGATTTATCACGGGCTTTCGGTATGGTGGTGTATGGGAATGGAAATGCATATCTCATTTTCTCTCCGATATATTATAAGTGGTTAAATTCCCGACATTAAAGTTTTACTTGATTTTGCTAATTACATGTTCCTAAAAAACTATGAAGTTGAAAGCGAAAAAATAAATATTGGCTCGAAATATGACCACTTGGACCACTTATCGCGTCAAAAATGATCAATAGAACAGGTTTAGCCTCTGAAATACCTTGTCTTAGATTTAAATCCATATGATAATTCTATTTTAAATTATATTTTTTGTAGAAAGCGTATTTGTACATATATTTATGCCTCAAATACAGATTTTGGCTCCTTCTACGTCTTTTGAAAGTTCTGCTTCTGCCTAGATTTTGTCAAAAAACGGCTAATACTTTTATGAAATTCAAACAATTAATTTGATTTTTATGTAAAGTATGTTGACTATTTGTCTTCCTATTTCTGCGTTGAATAAATTTGATTTGATTTGATTTCTGATTTTGTATGTATAATAGAGATCCATTATTTGCTATCTTCCCGTGTAAGCACTAGTCCTTCCTTATTGGGGAAACCCGAGCCGAGTCAGTCGAGGTCCCGGGCCCGCTAGATTTTGATCAATTTTAAATCAATGACCATCAAAAGTTTATCAGTGCAAAAGTAACACTAATTCTAAATAACAAAAGTATCGATTAGAACATTCTAATCGAATGTTAGTAGAAATGGGTCGGTTGCAGCTCAGAAGGGATTTCGACGGCCCGTACGAATTGAATGTTGTAGAATATGTGGCGGTTAACGGTGTGACCCTGCGAGCCCCCGAATTTATATTGCAGCCAAGACAAATTCGGAAATGGATAGGTAACTGAACTTGTTCCTGATGTTAATCATAATTTTGTGAATCAAATACTTAATTAATCATATATATTTTAGTATAATCATTTTTTTGTATGAGTTTTCGATCGTTAGATAGATAATTTATATGAAAATTTTAATTTTGTGTTCAAATGAGACATTGTCCATCTTAAAAGACTCTTACCCCTGTGTCCTCCATGTATTTTCACGGAGGATGTATTAACATTCAAGGATTTAAAAAAGAAAGCAGTTCGTTGCCTCAATATACCTTTGTTTTTATTAATTTCACTAACTAATCTACCGATGCATTCTGCTCTCGAAAACGTTTCTGATATGATTTTGCTTAGCAAGATGAGAACTAGGAAATCTGCATTTTTAAATTTTCTGTGATTCAAATGTGTTTACACAATGTTCAAAAGAGAACGACTAAACATACATATCGTGGTGGATAATTGTCGAATTTGCAAGTTAGGACATTCCAGTTTTTTTTGGACACCCTGTGTATGCCATACATTATTTGATGTTATTTATTATGATAAGAGAGAGAGATTTTGGCCTGTGGGTAAAAAGTGGCTTCCACCGTCCATTCCATTCTATTCCATCGTCCATCCTTCCGTCCGTCTTCTTTTTTTCTTTTTGCTTGGTTTACAGCCGCCATGTCGCCCGATTTCTAATTCCATTCCAATCCAATCCTTCCCACAACCACCTGACTTGACTAAACTAAACTGGTCCTCTTAAAGAATCATGGTTCTTGGCTTGGCTTGAATGTTGAATTGTGGTCATTCCATCCATTATTATGGTTTCCAATGGAATGACGACCACTTGTTACGGCCACACGGCTCAACACGTTTAAATGGAAACGGTTTAAAGGGAACTTTTCCCTGGCCATCCACTACAGCAGCCTCTGAGCTCTGACTCTCTCTTATTCCCAATCTCAACAAGGGAAACCATTCACATGTAAACATACCGACAAATCAAATATCCTCCATCCCTTCGGTAAGGAGGTCAATTTTTTGTCTAACGTCCATAACGGAATTATTTGCAATCCCATGGATTTTTAAAATTAATTTTCACACCAATTATGTGACGAAAACTCATTTTCCGACGAAACTATTTTGTATTGCACTACTTTAGAGAACGATGCAACGGGCTTAAGAGTAGCTGAATACCCCTATTCCCATAAAGAAGGGTAGTGGAGAAAGTTAAGACATAATTCAGGATCCGGTTCATCGGTAAATCCCCGGGATAGCATTTTCAACGTAATGTTTTTGGACCGAGTGCGTCTGGAATATAAGAGAATGAATGATTATTTGTATGTGAAGAAACCTGAACTAATTCAAGTCTTGAATAACAGTTTTCAGCCAATCTGATCTGAATTGGACTTTTCCAAAAGTGCCATTAGGAGAATCCAAAATTGCATATTTGATTACTGTACCAAATATTGGTTCCTAGTAATAGAACCCGGGCTATTATTGATAGTACGTTTTGAATTTGGGAACTGAAGGAAATAGTATGTTTCCCTTGTAAAGAAGATGAGAATTATGGCAGGTAAAAGGGCGGTATTCTTGTGTCTACCTACGTATAGAGCGTACGTGGCCATGTCTGTTGTTAGTTCCCCATTAAAAAACTTAAAAAGGAATGAGAGTTCGTGTCTTGGAGATTGGAATGGTTGGTTTTTCATGAGTGTGATGGCCATGGGATGATGGCATGGTTTTCTCTCCTGCTTGGCTGCCCTCGAATTCTCCACGTCTTTCTTGGTTTCTTGGTGGATGTAAGGAATGAAACAACTGACGGACGATGCGATGGAACGGTCCATCGGACCGACGACCGAAACAGCAAAAAGAAACGGTGTGAACTCTCAAGTCGTCATTTTTGTTACGTATTCATTCCGTTTCGTCGCCGTCTTCTTCATTTTTCCCCCTGTTGTTTCTCTCGTCCTCTTCTTCCGCACAACATGGGGAAACCAAAAGTCATTTTCTCATTCCCAGCATTTTTTTAAGTGTCCTCCTCCGGACTAACTCTCCCGACTTGATTTTCCTCCCATTGTTGTAACCGGAGGAAGGTGTTAGGACAAGAAATCCATGCCATCCCTCCCTCGTTTACCTCATTTACTCCATTGTTGTGTGAATGTAAAGAGAAAAACGGATATTGTACGGGGTAGTCCAGAAAATAGGATTAGAACGACGAATTCCATCTCAGTTCAATGACCTGCACACCTGTGTTATCAAACCCAAGTTCCCATCCGAACTTAGTTCTGACCTTTGACCATTAACTTATTCTGGTCAGGCTTTCATATTGAACAGCTATGTTCTGCCCTGACAATCTCTCATTTCAAACTGACAAAACCTCCTTTAATCGAACCAATTTCTCTCGCACTCTTGGACTACCCTGTATTGTACACATAGAATCGGTTCGAGTTTGAGATTGTAATGACAAGAAGACTTGGAGTGTTCCACCTGTGCAAGGAACGAGTCTGGTTTGTTTGACGAAATGGAATGAGTGCTAACATCCTGAAACAATAATACTGAGAATGAGGTGGTTTTTAGGCCCGGCCCTGTCAAACAGCGGGTTTCTGCAGCCTTGTTTTGCTGACTTGAACTTGAAGGAACAGAACTGTATAAGTCAGGTCTTCGTCGTCGTCGTCATGATTGTCGGTCGGGATAAAAAACAATCCGTAGATTGTGAACGATTCGAACATAGGCTCACGAGAGACAGTACTCTGAAGTAAAAGTCAAGTTAAAATGAAACTTTCAGGGTTACCTAATGTCCATCTTCCTGAGTTAGAATATGAAGAATTATTCATTGGTGATACTACTTCAAAAGTTCTTGGCAAGCTGGAAATGAGGATTTGTTACCAGGATTCTTAAATTAATATATTTTGCCTAATCTGATTATTACAGCCGAATAATGTCCCTTGTCAAAAGACAGAGGAACAAGTTCTTATTCGTTCCATTTCGATTCACTCACAGGAGAATTAAAATGACCATAAAATCTTAAAGGAAAGGAAAGGGTTATTATTTCTAATTTCGAATGAAATGGCGAAACTTCAGTCATTCCTATATGTATTTGAAAACTTAAACTAACTTATATTTTATGTAGATGGGCGGAAACTTTCTAGCAGCATTCAGAGAATCAGAAATGAGTTATACTCGAAATTGTTCGTGTGAAATGTTGGTGCTTACTTAGTTTTACTAGTAGTTTAGGAATATTTACGAAGAAAATATTTGTAGAGGGAGAAGGAAGTTTTCGGTAGGAAAGTCCTGGAATTTTTTTTTCCATGGCAAGTTGGCTGATATACCTGAATTCGGTGAGTTAGTTGGTTTGGTTTTTGGTCTGGATTTTGTTGAGTTTTGAGGTTGAGACCGGATGGATGGATGAAGGAAAGGTTTTCGTAGGATATAGGGGTCGTAAAAGATAAATATAAATTTATGCCGGACCGGGCGTTGGAAATAGTTTTGTTGTCCCCGACAGTCTGACTGACTGACGGGCCCTCCCGAACCGGAACCTAAAGTCAGAATTAAGTGTTTATAGCGTTAGATTACGGTTGTCGGATTTTGAGGGTTCGTTTGCTCATGAGAATGTGTACCCACTTTATTTTATGAGGAAATGTCGGGTCGGGTATTATCCTATTATCTCTACTCTAGTACTTGTCTGTCTCCCAATGTCACCAGCTTTGGACACAAATACTTAGACTGGGCATTACAACCTAATGTCCATTTATGACGCTCCACACATTTCCAAAGTATTTTTGGAGAATTTATTAGAGTTTAGAAACGAACAGTTTAACTGCCATTTCAACTCGACAAGTCCGTTTGTTGATGAATGAATATGTTGGAATGTTTGGGAATTACTTTTTTCCGGGGTTGGAATCAACATCTACTGGAACCGATCACATCAAATAATTGCTTATCTAAAGTACATTTGACATAATAGTACACCCAGCCCTTGCCGCTTCGTTGTGTTGGATTTTTGGTCCGTTCGTTGTCTGGGTTAGTTTCCTAGGCTAATATGTGTTTTTCCTAATACTAGGAGTAATGTCTGTAGCCTAAATTGAAACCCTTCCTATTTTATCGATAAATATATTGTGCAAATTTTATGTAAGGTTCTTTGGTAGATTTTGCCTGATAAAATATTCATTTGAATCTGAGAATTCTGATCGGAGCTACGCTGGAATGGAACTGCGCATTAGCGCATTCCTTGACATATTCGTGATAATTATGACATTCGTTGTACTAATGATTTTTTATGTTTTTTCTCTTCAGAACATATTTTAAACTCACCACCACCGCAGTCAGTCCACCCGGTGGCAATGCACCCACATTCCCTGCCCACCGTCTTGGGAGGAGTACGGGGTGGGTCACTTGGTGGGACTCCGACCCCACCTCCTCAACATCCACCAACTCCAACAATCCCTCACAAAGAATCAGCGCCCCAACAACTTCTCTGCGTCCGATGGGGCAATTTTGATTCCAATATCATCACAATGTTTTCGAAACTGAGGAATCTAGAGCACTTTTGCGATGTCACACTTTGGTGTGAAGGGAGGACTATCAAATGTCACAAGATGGTTTTGTCCGCTTGCTCTACATATTTTGAACAATTACTGACAGAAAATCCAAATCAAAATGTCCATCCAATCATTTTTTTGAAAGATATGAGATTTTGGGAGATCCAAGCCCTGGTAGAATTCATGTACAAGGGAGAAGTAAGTATACATCAAGAAAAACTTCAATCTTTACTCAGAGCTGCAGAGTCACTTCAGATCAAGGGTCTTGGGTCACCGTCCAATGATCATAATGGTGGTGGTAATGGAAACGGTGAAGAAAATGGTGGTTCAGCGGGTAGTAATGCGTCACACAATGCATCTGGAAGTGGAGCCGAAGATGACTTATCAAATGGGACCATGGACATGTCAACTTCAAGCAATCAACACCGATTAGCTAGTGATGTCTTAGCTGCTAATAATCAAAATGTTAGTCGAGTGACCGAAGATGACATTTTGGTAAATAGTCATAGCAGTCATACGTCCACCGGGAGCTCGAGAAACACAAATATGAGTATGGGGATGGATTTATCAAATCATGGCAATCATGGGAATCAAATGACCCATCAAACGTCTTCGATTTCACATTTGGCTGCTGGGTGGTCTTTACACCCCCCGCCTTCGTCTCACGTGTCACCTGCTAAGAGGAGGAGGAAGGAAACACCGCGTCGGATTGACATTCCAAAGGGTCCAAATCATCCGCACCAATTGTACACATCACCCATGCAATCACAGTCTGATGACCTTGCTGACGAGGAAGACGCTATGTCAGAGGACTCCATGACCGCCCATGAAAGGAATCATATTGATGAGGTAAGATTTCTGTTCTGGTGACTACCTTAGGACTTATTTTCAAAATAAGATTAGATTGACACTTTTTCGTACATTTTACGGGCTCTTCTCATTTATGCAGGGTGCAAATCGACATTTTGCTAAACACTCTCTAAAAGTGAGGTTGTCAAAAGTGAGACTATTTTCAGAGTACGTAACAAGAATTTGTATAGTTAGTTGGTCACCTCGTACTCGTGCGATTGGACTCTGTTAACTGTCAAAAATTACTTAGGAATGGCTGATTAGTCGTAGGCAGGTATCACAGCATTACTGTAGTAACTGGTGTCGTGTGAGACTGGCCTTTTATGGTACGAGATAAAGGAATCGTCGTGTCAGTCTTCAATGCTATCCTTTCTAATTTTAACGGATTTATCTCTAACCGATGATTTACTTGAAGCGATCTCATGGACTTTACTTTGAGGATGTCATCGTCAACCAGAGACACGTTTCTAGAATTGCCCAATTACTCCAACAATTAAATATTTTCAACTAATGTTATGGTTTGCATTTAGCTTCCCGAATTTCTGTATTTTTGTTATATACTGTAATTGCAAAATAGAGAATTTTGAGCTCTATTATAGGCTCGGGTGTGTCAATGTTTACCAATATTGTCTGAGCTAACTTGTGCGCTAAATCACCCATTCAGTGATGGTCGGAGAACCGCCACTAAGGTTTCGTTTTGGAATGAAAATGTATTTGTTACCGTTGCTCATGATTCGGTATTGTATTTTTAGGATGTGAAATTGGAACCACAATCGGATTTGCACTATGAGGACTCAAATGATAATGACGGACCTGAAAATTATGCAGAAAACAACTATGCGGAACAAGACCGAGGATCCCAGGTATTTATTGCATGCAAATATTGCATTTATGAATTTATCAATGATGGACAGGAATGCCGTTTTGTACATTGGCATGTATGACACGTTTGTATAGTTTGTCTTGTTTGTTTTTAGGCCAGCAATGACGAGGACTCTTCTGACCAAGGTGACATGGATGAAGACATGGATGGTGGAAGGAATGAACCGCTTGAATTAAATTCCAATATTGTTGCTGCTAGTTTATTGAGTGCTGAGCGTGAAAAAGATTTACGAGAACGAGAAAGATCTAGGAAAGGGAATCCTATTAAAAAAATTCATCTCGGAATAATCGGAAACAACAATAACAATAATAATAATGACACTGGTGGTGCTCCGTTGATTCACAATACCCCTACAACTGTAATAGAATAACCATGAATACAATTGAGAAGTCTAAACTCAAACTTGACCTACCTGCCACAGCTGATGTTTCATATTACAAAAAAAAACAAAACAAATTAATTAATTTGTAATTTAATTTAGAAATAGTTTTTTTTAGAGATGGAAGGTAAAGAAATGAAGCGCTAGCGCTTGCCTCCATTTTCATGAAAGTTTTTCTAGGATGTGATGATTGTAAAGTCCATACTTTTTTTCTCTCTCGTCTGTTCATTACATTCATATTTTGAACTATGATAAAAAGAACGACTTTTTCCAGTCAGGAAAAACATAACGTTGCCTTATGTGTGTGCTACTAGTATGAATAATTTAATTACAATTAAAGCTTTCAATTGGGAAGAAAAATTATTTTAAGGAAAGTTTGCGTCTCAACAGAGAGCAACAAATCCAATAAGTAGGGAAAACGGTAAACATGTTCGATTTCAATGGTTAAGTAGAATATTTTTATTTTGATAAAAAGTCTCACATTGTTGAATTTACCAAAGCAATTGTTAATATTGAGCAACTCGAGAGTTTTTCCTCTTGATTTGTGTGTATGGATTCCTTTTCAATTTTTGAATGAGTTTTCGTAGATTTTCTATCCTTATCATGGGAATTTTGAGTCCCAGTTTTTTTCAAAATTCAGGAAAGTTCTAATAGAAACATAACATTCTTTGTTCATTCCACATCAAAATAGGTCGGAAAAGTGAGCGTTAAGTCATAATATTATTATGTATAAATATGTTTAGAAAAACGCTTTGAGTTTGTAACTTCTAGCAATAATGTAATGGAGATTGAGAAACCGAAAGGGACCACACGGATAAATAAGACGCACAATCGTTAGAGTATATTAGGTTTACTATTTTTTAATTTTTGGTCAGTGGGCTGGAATAATGTTGTTATGAATTTTATACAATGCCAAGCTCACCTGACTTAAATTGAGGAAGCACGAGAAGGTGAAAGTTTGAGATTTCTTCGGACAAACTCAATAATCGTTAATATTTAGCAATAAAACTAAATAATTAGTGCCTTTCAATGTCACTACAATGTGTGGTGTGCCTTCAAATGCAGTAAGTAAAATTTCACAGTCCAACTCGCATAATAACTGTTGTTTACACGTGTTTTGAAAAAAATATGATAATCTTTCCGTGAATGTACGGCTACGCGAATAATAATTACACGTACCTAAAACCTCAAATATATTGAATACAAAAACGTAACAATCCAATAAAAGTTAAGAGATAAAATATTTTGTAAATATTATCGTGTAAGGTTAGACAAATTGTAAGGCGGAACGTGTTGAGATTCCACCCTTTTTTATCAAATTAATTTTTATAGTTCTGACTGCTGCAGGGATCGAGGCAAAGCTAGAGATTTTAGGAAATTTTGAGAAAGAGTTTATATTAATATAGTATAAAAATAGAAATGCATAATATTGAAAAACGGGTGTTCATGCTTCTGTATAATTCTTTTCGAGTGCAACATTGCGCGTGCGTGGATGAATATTAGCTATTATCACATTTTTTTTTAAGTTTCTTAGCTCGTTCAAATAAGAGAAAGCTAATGGAATGGAAAGTTGGTACACATGTGCGTGTTTGAAGAATAGGCTGAGTGAAAAGCACTTACCAAAAGTTTTTAGAAAAAAAATCTCGGAATGGAAATAAAATTATTTATGCAAAAAACTTTATTATGACAGGCATATTAAATATTACTTAGTTTTAGTTTCAATCATATTCATATTACTTAACATTTGAAGTATGTAAGTGTACATTTCACGTGTTTTATGTATGTTAGCGCTGCGAGTGCGCTAAGAAACTGTCTGCGAGAAAAAATGGCCTAATCAATTCCATTCCAATCGTAAAAATAATTAATATAACTGTGGATTTATGTGAATGCTTGTAATGAAGTTTTTTTTGCTCTGGGTAGACTTTTATACGCTACGCTAAGTTAAAGTTTTAAAACAAAACTTGTAATTATTAAGAGACGGAGATGATTCAGGTGCTTGTCCGCCTTCCTGTTTAAAATGTATTCATTCATAATACTTTATGTTTGGAGACATCATCACATTTTTTGTGAAATGAAAAGAAGTTTAATTGATTACATACATATATACATGACTGGGAATATAAAAAATGATTTTCTGTAAGTGTAAAAGAAAATGGAAGTTTAGTTTAATATAAGCGTACGAAAACTTATGTGAAACTCTTAATACTGTTGTAATTGTGGCGAGTGTTGTAACATGAATTTAAAAAAGTCCCAGTTTTGCTACTATTCGGAATCAAACAAAATTTTTCATTACACAATTATTGCTCAGCAATAATTAATATAAAAATAATTACGTTTATGATGGATTTTTTTAAATGAGTTCGTATCGTATCTATTATTAAGTAATTTCAAATCGTCCGTCGTCAAACAAATACATACATTTTACAAATAATGTTATGTAAGAACTTGTGTTGTGTTTAGATTACAAGAAAAATATTGTGGAATGGAAAGCGAAGTATGTTGCGTTGAGTAGCGTTGCTATTTCATTACATTTAATAACTGGAGCAATAAAAAGTTAATAACTAAAATACTCAAATGATCAGTTCAATTCAATTATTGCTGACCTCTCACTTAACTCATAGAATCGTAGACTGATGCATGATGGAAAGCGTAAGTTCAAATCGCCTAACGGGAATCAAATGTTCCTGTCAGGAAATTTTCATGGAGGCTAATCGGCTCATGGTCGTAATATTCCTGAAACATTCTCATATCAATGTCGTGGGAAGCACATTATTCTATTCAAATCTGAACTAAAACACTAAAAGTGATCAGGCTCGACAAATGACAATCTGCCTGTGAATCTATCGTTTTTGCTAAAAGAGTTGATTCAACCATTGTTTCCCAAACTGGGGTTTTGCACGAGGGTGACCTCTGATCTGCCTTTCGTCAATAAAAGTTAGTGCCCCTTCCTTTAAAGATTTATCTGTCGGTGTTTGACCCGACCTTACAGAGAATGTAAAATAATAAGCATATTCTCCATATTTATATTTAATAGCAAGGTCTCCCTTCTGGAAGTTAAGTAAAAAGATGAGTTTTGCATATTTAGTCAACATCAAAATTTAATCGCAGTATTTGCTTTCGCCTAAGCGTCGAATATACCTTACATCTTTTAGTAATTATACAGGAATATGTACAATACACACATAAAAAACATAACTTAATGATAAGAAATCAAAATCATTGGAGTCCAATATTATCTAAAATCAAAATCTATATCACAAACATTAGGACAGAATAGTATCATAATATTTATTCACTATTGCAAGTTCATAATAAAAATATAGAACAAAATGCACTTGAAAGAATTTGGTGGATTCCGTAAGCCATAAACCGGCAACTTCGTGATTATATAATGAGTAATTCCACAATATTTTCTCATTCGTTTACGAACTATTAGTTTCACAGGTGAACGGGGAAGTAAAAAAAAAGTAAATTAGTTCTACTGCTTAAAATAACATTCAAGAAAGAATTTCGAAAGACAAGTTCATGTATATTAATTCCCACATCCTTCCGGTGATTTAATTTTGAGTCGATCGATTTTGTAAATTCGGTCTACTTCCATGCCATATTACACCGAAACAGATAAGGAAAATAAAAATATACAGCAAAATAAAGAATTTCATGCACTTTTACAGTTAAAACGTGGAGAACATAATATTCCTCTTGTCACCGGATAATATCTACAAAATATTCACATGCAATGTAACCATATGGTACAAGAATGACTAGTAAATCTTTAGAAACAAATGATTAATACGTAGAGTTACAACAGGTGACTTTATGTTAAAAGTTAACACAAAAAATACAAAACTCCACGAACTGGGGGTTTTCAAACGTAATTTAAGATTGTTAAAGATAGAATTTTGGAACAAAAGAAGTCCATCGATTTAAACAGAAACAGCAGTAACACTAGCATTCGCACTTCATTAGAATTTGAGTTTCAGTATATCTAATATCTTACAAAGTGAGTAGAACAGCAAAGCATCGATTTTTTGACATTTACAATATTAAAGACATTTTGAGATGGAACTATGGAACTAGTAGTGGAATGGTGTAAAATTCAACTTATTTCAAGAAACTCTTATCACCCGGTCGAAACGTTCCATTTCCGACCACCAGTAATACTAAGGAGGACTCCGTCTTTTTAGACGAGTAACTTCATTTAATAATTTACAGAATTATAATGAACAAATATCTTGAAGGTTCACTTAAAACTGAAGTGAAGGCAAGTCAACTACAGGTTAGGACAGTTAGGAGTTAACACGCGGGGATTATTTTTACTACGAACGAACTTACTTACATTTTGTGTAAAACTTCATCATTTTTTAGATAAATTAAAGAAAATATTAAGAAAGTACGTATTAAGGTAAATGTGATTTACAATGGTTTGGACAGTTTGTGGTGATTTGTATTGTATAAGGTAATGTTAGTTAGTTTTCTTGGTAGATTTACATATAGTTACTGGCGTTTGCTTCTATTCTCGGAGTCAGTTTTCCCCATTCAAATCCTCAATGAAGTCTAATATCCCCATTCCTATGTCATCGTTTGGAATCACTGGTAGAGGTAGATTGGGGTTAATGGTATTTGAGGACCCAACAGCTGCGGAACTTGACTCACCAACTGGTTTTATCGCCGTCTTCTTTGATAATGGCAATCCCGGAATGCCTCCTGGAGTCGGAATGAAATTTCTTTTTGGAGCTACACCGCGTCTCTTCATGTAAGCACAAAGGGTCGTTCGAGGGATGTCAAAATGAGCCGCAGCTTGACGAACTGTCGTTCCAGACATAGCCAATACCATTGCCTGATTCAGGCGCTGAGCTCTTTCAGCAGCATCAATTCCAGGTTTTCGAACGAGTGCCTCGTCAAACTCTCCTGTATCAACAAACAACGTTATAACAAATTCCTTAAATTTTTTAAAATTATATCATATTTCTTTTCTCGTGTATAGTCCACGATATTTTTCCTATTGTCAAGTCGAATCTTAGCTGATTACCTAAGATATAAATATGGACTGCTAAATTCAATCTGGGATTACCTTGATATCTATTAGAGATGCCGACCAAAAGTGTCCTATTTGAAATGGGGTCAGGGTCATACATATTATATGTCCTCCAAATGTCACCCGCTACCACTGCGGGCAACTTTGCAATAGTTATAATTATGACGGAATTTGATACAAATTAGCTTATTTGGAACAAAATAGTATTGGGAATTTTAATTTATATCTCAATATCTCAAATTTGGTCAAATCGCGATAAGCCCGTTCGGTTTATCTCTGCCCCCAATCGCGTTCCAACTCTGTACGGTGAGGCAAATTTAACTCGGTTGAAACAAACTACTCGGGAAAGGATACGGATACGAATGGATTCCATGGACTGACCAGTAGTTTCAGAACCGAACGACTAAGCCTATATTTTCTTAACCTGACCTAAGCAGTGGTACCAATTGATGACATATCGTATTCTGTTCCAAATAGGTTAGAATTATAATAATTGCCACAAACTATCCTTACAATGTCCCCAGACAGTGGACTGGAAATGATTCCGTACGCTATTACTGGCACCACCGGGGGTCGTACCCCGGGCGCGCCAATTTTTTCTTATATCGGGAACCATTCTTTAATATGGTGATATCGACCCTCTAAGTCGTTATTTTGATTTTGAAACATTTCGACGCCGGAAGTATACGACATGAGACTGAAAACTCAAGCCAGCACCGATTTACCTTGAAACTCTCACAATTATGTGCCCTTCTTATGGTTCGATTAAGATCCAATAAACGTCACCATCGAAAGAACACAGTATTACGAGAAATTTCGAGTAATTTTTAAGAAATCTGCTATCTGAATTCCCAGACTACACACTACATTGGTCATGACGATTACACGCTGGGAGTACAAGAGATGGTAAGTACCAGCTTCGTCAGTGAGAGCATCACATTTCACCTCCTGAGTTTTCCACTTGGATAACGTCTTACGGGGAATGCCAAACGCCTCAGAACATTGTCGCAATGAAATGCCGGAATTGAGTGCTCCCAATGCGGAATCCCGGATTTCTTTTCCATACTTATAGCGAAGCTTTCGACCCCCTAGAACATTGCATTTTGGAAATTAATACGCTACGTTCAGAAAATAAAACAAGGACTCGTTTATCCCTGTTCGAACTCTTTCGTTGCCATCATGCATGGATAGTGTCATGCCAAAGAAAAACCGAAAGCAATCAAAAGAGATTAGTCGTTGCGTTAAAGTCAAAAAATGTTGTTCGCAACAGCAAGCATTATCTTGGAATATTGTAGTAACATCCAATATCCAATGGAAATCAATTTGGTTATTGTATTGAACTATCTTGGCTGGTGAGCTGTGGCTGTGGGACCAAAGCGTTAGTAAAGAATTCTCAGATTCCGACTTTGTTTTTTTCTAGCCAGTTTCAGAGTACGCCGCAAGCACAAAACTTTTGCATAAAATCAGATCATGCAGGAGCAGGAGATGTGAAAATCCCAACTAGCAATTAACTACAGTTGAATGGATTATTCTAACTCGTTTCAAACTTACGTTAATTAATCATACAACCCTGGTTCGCCAGGCTGTCAAGTCGTTATAATATTTTTTACATATTGGTTCCTCATTTCCCCCAAAAATGCCGAAAACAAGATAAACCCAACAAAACTTCCTCATCATTATTATGCGGGATAAGTTATTCTTGATGGACAAACGGACAAACCAGTCTAACCAACGGCTGGATAGGTCGTCTGTAGTTTGTACTAAAATGGTATGAGTATGAGTCTGATCTAGATTGGAAACTCTTACGATTGGTGAAACGGAATTCAGTACCCAGGGTAAACAAAAGTGACAAAAGTCGAAGTCCAACAGTGACAAATCAGTCTTTTCTCATGAAGTATTGGAGAAACATGTATAAATTATTGTTTTGCAAAACAAATTGTACCTAGTGAATACTCATGCGTGCGAGTTCCTATTTCTGAGTTTTTTCATACAAAAAAATAGAAATTTTCTTCAAGTTCAAAGAACAAAATTTTAAACTCGCATTTTTATGCTACTCATTAATTAAGTCGTTTTGTTGAATTAATCTAATCTTCGCATCTGTACCAAAAATATTCTTCGGCACCAAATGCATGGCCGACTCTGACAGAAAAACTGGTTTGACTACGCCAACAAATCCTGCTAATGCTAATTCTATTGAAAGCTTACTCCTTTTAAGTAAAATTAAGGTAACCGACAACCACCAAGCTGCAATTAACCCAAACCATTAAGAGCAACTAAGCTAAAAATACTATTGAACAGCAGGAAATAGGAATAGGAGGATCTAACCAAACTACATGCTTGATTCGAAAGTTTTCACATCGTCGATTTAATGAAGACTTTGAAACATTTGATTATTTCGCGATGATGAGAACTGAAAAGTAAAAACTTTTACCTTTTTAGCTTTAAGAATTAAAAAAAATTATTGTGGATTGTGACTGTCAATGGTATTCCCTTTATTGATTTTTCCCTATCACAGATACAAATGATAACCAAATCTATAACTGAGATTCACATGCGTCATGCTCATGCAACATTACGTAAATTTGTAAATACGCAGAGGTGAAAGTAAACAATTACAATGTAAACCAACCTGCACTATATCCAGATCCAGAAGCTGTATCTTCGTTCTGAAATTTTTAAAAATGACACAAATTATGATTATGATGCAATATTATTCAGAGATATTTAAAAAACTTGAAATATTTCACTCACCTCAGAACCACTTGTTTGACACTCATTTGAAGCAGCATCACAATCTTCATCAATCCCTTCTACTTCTTCGACCTGAAAACCATAAATGACAAACAGATGTTAAATTAGGTGAAGAGTACAAAAAGTAAATTGTTAGACTTAGAATGATTTAACCTTCCCTCAGACTCAATGAGTACTTTACTAAATGTATAATGTGAACAAATTAGTATCTTACCATTTCCATATCATCCTCGACATCTTTGTATTCCTCCTCCTCAATACTTTCAAACTCCTCACCATCACCATACAAATCCTCCATCTCTGCCCTTTCAAGGTCATGTAACTCCGTGTCGTCCTCATCCATGATTCTTTGATTCTTTGCGGTTGTTGCTGCTGATATGAACGGAGTTGTATTTAGCTTAGTAGACCGTGGTAGCGGTTGCCGTTCGGCTGTCAACGTAGGTGGATGACTTGGCGTAGGAGCTCCTCCGCCGTTTCCGTTAAACTGAGGTTGTGGATACAGTTTCGGAAGTGGATGGGGAACGTTTTCAACTTTTTGCATTTTAACCAGTTTCGGGAGTGCGGGCATTGCTTGACCCTGTTTTAAACAAATTATGTAAAAAAAAAAAAACATCAATATACTACTGCAAACGTTTCGACCTAGTACTAGTACCAAATTCTATTTACCTTTCGCTTTAGAAGGGACTTCCCCATCGGGGGCAAGACTGGGCACTGCGTTAAAGTTGGTGGTAACGGCAGAACTGCCCTAGGAGCATGAACTGGCTTAGGAGCAGGAGCAGAAACTGGCTTGGGAGCAGAAAGTGGCTTAGAAGCAGAAACTAGTTTGGGAACAGTAAATGGCTTGGGAGCCATAACAACAACAGGAGCTACTGCAGTGATTTTTAAAAGCGATTCTTCATTGTTTTCGAGATCTTCCTTAAAGTTCACCATTGCCTTGAAATCAAGCTCTTCATCGTCGTCGTCTTTTTCAACTACCGGCTCGTCTGGAGTCTCTGGGGCAAGTCCCTTGATTTTTAATGCTTCTGCAGCTTTAACAAGCCCTGCCAATTTCTTCTGATTTGCGCTCACTTCCCCATTGTACATGAATGTAATCAGAGCTTGAAGCTCCCAAACCTTCGTGTTTTGCAAGAAGATTACCAGATGTGATGAAGGGTTCTCGGTCAAAACTTTGTCGAAATAAGCAGAGCATGCTGAAAGGACGATGCGATGACACTTGATACTTTTTCCTTCACATGCCAATGTGACGTCAACGAACTTCTCCTCAATCAGTAATTTCCGAAGAACACCTTGAAGAACTGGTGTGTAATTGATCCAACGAATATTAAACTTCTCCGCACTGGTGCTTGTAGTAGCCATTCTAAGATAGTTGTTTCCCTCCAGGAAATCAACTCAAGAATTTCTTGCTTTGTTGAAATTTCCACGAACTATGACGTTACTGTTGAGCCATGAAATAAAGAATTTGAGATAGTCTTCTTTTTAGAATGCGTCTCCCTATATAGTCATTAATTTTCGTATTGCACACTTCAGTTAGCCTTTACGAATCCAACATTTTCAAAGAGTTGATGTGACTGAAATGGTCAGCACAGGGCACCGTCGGGAAGGAAAGGGACAAATTCGTATCGGTACTTCTCTATTTGGAAGCACTACTTTTAAATCAACAATAAATACAATACGAACATTGTCCCATTTCCAGAACGCCCATCCGATACCCAGATATTGGTATGTATGAATTCATATAAAGAAAATGCCAGTATCGTCTTAA